>CAXIVR010000001.1:2184062-2419069 GCA_964035755.1 Teleogryllus oceanicus
ACTTCTGAGAACTATCGTCCTAACTGGAAAGTGTATGACGATGACAATGGTATTCATTATTTTTCCATCTAAGTCTATAATGTTCCAAAATCATGAAAAAAGTCTTGAAAAATAGGTTTGAAACTTCAAATATAAACAGAGTATTATTATTTTTCCATGCAAACTTCAGTGTCCTAGGGCTAATAGTTGAGGAGATACAGCCGTTTAAAGACTTCAGAATATTTGAAATGTTAAAAACTTCTGAAAACTATCGTCCTAATTGGAAATTGTATGATGACTACAATGGTATTGATTATTATCGATGGCTTTAAATGTTCCAAAATCATGAAATAATTCTTGAACAATAGGTTTGAAGCTTCGGATATAGAACAGATTTTTGTTATTTTTCCATGCAAATTTCAGCGTCGTAGGGCTAATAGTTTAGTTTATATTTTAAACTTGGCTAACCTTGTGACTTTGGAAATGTAACAATTACAAATGACAAGGTACGGTCGCCAGCTGTTTAGGACAGCACAAATTGTAAACGAAGCCTCGCTATAAAGCAAAAAGCGAGCTCACCATGCTTTACCTAATGAATTATTTTTCAGGGCTAACACAGAGAACCCCTAAGCTATCAGATTCATGAAGACTGTCGTCACATTCGAAACCTTTTGAAAGGACGCTCCAGGATCTAAATAACACAGGATCATAAATTTTAAAGGATCTCAGTACTTGGAGATATAACAATCCAAATAACTCAAACATTACATTTATTACAAGACCATGAATGAATACAAAATCAATTTTTCCTGCTGCGCAGATACAAAAGTTGCTGCAAGAAAAACAATACAGAACTACGAATAGAAATACAAGAATGACAGACGGCGGTGCCGTCTCTATACAAAAACACTGTTATAAACAGGAACACTATTAAACGGCGCTTCCAACAATTTTCTCACAAGACTCACAGAAGTGCCACTGAGTCACATTTCATATTCATACATGGAATCTGGGTTCAAAACAAAAATTAATGTTGTTGGTTGTCCAGCGGCATGTTCGAGATTTAGTGTCCCCAAAACCTTGAAGAGTGAAATGATTTTTGTAACGTATGTTTGAAATATTGTGTATGTATATTACAAATTACAATAATTCAAAAGAACTTATACTGTCACTTGTTCAAGTTGATTAAGTAAGGTCAGTAAGTGGCTCAAACGACTAAACCTTCGACTATGATGAGGTTGATGTGGTTATTAAAGAGTAATGATTATTTGGGAGACAATCTGTATTTGCAATTGTATCATACAAAACTTGGAATTCAGTACAAAACTTTCAAAGAAATAGCCCTGATTTACTTCATTATACACAGAGAATGGAGTAGGCCTTGAGATCTGATCCATCACCAGGAGATACGTTTGGTTATTTCTTTGCAATCTTGGATGCCCCATATTTCTTCTGCCATGGGGTTCATACTTAAAACTTACAGCTGCCATTTTCATAATACAAACAATTTTGAAAATTTAACCAGCTTTGTCAAGTCATGTGACAGATACAATGATGCAAATTTGAAGATCAGATCGGATCAGATTCGATCGGATGGATCGGATCGGATCGGATCGGATCGGATCGGATCGGATCGGTCGGATCGGTCGGTCGGTCCGGATCGGGTCGGGTCGGGGTCGGGTCGGGTCGGGTCGGTCGGTCGGGTCGGGTCGGGTCGGGTCGGGTCGGGTCGGGTCGGGTCGGGTCGGGTCGGGTCGGGTCGGGTCGGGTCGGGTCGGGTCGGGTCGGGTCGGGTCGGGTCGGGTCGGGTCGGGTCGGGTCGGGTCGGGTCGGGTCGGGTCGGGTCGGAGCGGACAGGACCAGACCAGATCATCAATCTGATCTAATGTGATCTGATTTGATCTGACCTGAACCGAATTGACCTGATCTAATCTAACCTGACGTGACGTGACGTGACGTGACGTGACGTGATCTGACATGACCTGACCTGACCTGACCTGATCTGATCTGATCTGACATGACCAGACCAGATCATGTTAGGTCAGTTCAGGACAGGTCAGGTCAAATCAGATCAGATCAGAATGATGATCTGATCTGATCTTTGTTTCATTAATGATAGTAATTCAAATGAATAAATCAATTAATTGAACAATATTATAAATGTAATAAATAATAACAGCTAACAATAAATAATAATCATCTCAAATCATTTATGAAATATAATGTGATATCAGTAGACACAAAGTATCTATCATATTTTTATTAACTTACGATAATAAAAACTAGGCAGATATTTGAATTAGTATCAAGTTTGCTTAGTATCAAACATCACTAGATCCATTTTATATTCAATTAAGCCATTGGTTCAAAAGTGATCAATCTGTATGAAAACTAATAGTCAAATGTGGAAGTGAAAAGTAATATTATCTGTCAAACCCATAACCTGTATTGGCATTGTTAGTATCAATGTTTACAAATCTATATATTTACTTGGAATTTTCCTAAACTTTCTATGAATGGATTGACAACTTTTGATACTACGCCTTTCATTTGCTCTTGGCATGTCCAAGAAAAGGAATTGTGTCCATGCCTTGTAATAAAAGCAACTTTAGTGGCTATATACCTCTGAAGGAGTCATGCCTGAATTGACAATGAAAGAAAATTAAATTTTGTAACCGATATTAATACTTGATCACAACCATCGAAATGTTGACAGTCTCTCTAAGCAATGTATTACAATGGAAATGATTTAATGTTTCACAAAACAATTTAATAAATATTTTTCAAAACATTTAAAAACTTGGATAATTGCTCAGTTTAAATATAGTTGTAATGCTGCTTAACATGGCACAAGTGAAGAAATTAAATTTCCATGTCTCTGAATCATGACAATGAAATGTGAAATTAACACAATGTGTTATGTTCACTGGCAATACTTGCATGGAAATGTTGGTGAATGGTGTAATGTTAAATAAGTTACACAGACATTTTTTTATTGTTCTTTTCTCTCAAAGCTATTTTTATTGTTCTGCTATCTTTCAGTAAAGCAGTTTATTACCAGAAATCTGTCAATTTCTGTTTCACTATTAGACTCATCAGTTACACTTTTTCCTGTTACTGGCATTTGAGAAGTTCTTTATGACAAGTAGGTTCCTCTAAATTTGTACATTGGCCATTCTTCACTCTTGGTAGTACAGTTATTAAAAATACCAAAAATCTGTGAATATTTGACAAGTTTAGAGATGCTTTTCTTCAGAATCCATGCCCTCTGCCATAATATACATAAGGTGGGAACTGAGAAGCTAATATGTTGTACTAATTTTTTCAAAGTCTTCTGCTCAAAGGTAAGTTTTATACGTTAAATGAGTCCTTGTTCCCTTCTCTGAGGTAATTAGGGTAGTTTTGTGGTCTTCTCTTTATGGGCACCAGGAATATTTTATTAATACATATAAAAATCTGAACTCTAACATTTATAAATAGATTGCTTTTTACTCACGCAATTTGCATGTTTATCATATCATGCATATTGAATCTAATAATTTCATTAATAATTATGATGTTCTATTAACAATGTTCAAAAAGTAGTTCCAAAATATAGGTTAAGAAAAAGGTCTCTTTTTAACCTTCTATCTGCTACAAAATTGTTTATCTTTCCCTTTTGCTCTTCTTTTACTCTTCTTATACCACCCTGACCTCTTCCTCTACTTTTCCCTGTTCCTCCTTCTCCTCTGCCCATTACCTGTTACCGGACTCTACTGTGGCTCAAACTAGCATCTTCTGTTCTCCTCCAACTGCACTCTGTCAAATACTCTTCCAGTGTTAAATCCACCTCTATTACTCCTCCACCACCCTGACCTCTTCCTCTACTTTTCCCTGTTCCTCCTTCTTCTGCTTTCCGACTCCTCCAATTTTCTTCATGAAATTGGACAACCTTTTTCAGCAATTTTTTTCAAAAAATTTAGATTTTTAATAAAATTGTTGCGTCTACTATGACGCAATGCATCCAAGCCCCTTGGGGGGCGTTGAGCGCTTTGCGCTTCTCGGAGTAATCCTCCATTACTAACAGCGCTTCTTTTGGAGTAATCCTCCGTTAATGTTATGGTCTACTGCAAAGGTAATATGATTCAAAATAAATATTTCACAGAGATAATGGTGACATTCATGGTCTCTGCCAGTCAAGTGTTTGCAAAGTGGTTCAAGAAGTGACAGCTATCCTCGGAAGTCAAGTGAGAAATTGCATGCTTCTACCAAGAACTGCACAGCAGCAACAAGAAGTTAAAAGAAAGTTCTACGCCATGAGGCAATTTCCTGGTGTTATCGGGTGCATAGATGGAACACTCATAAAAATTACTTCCCCTGAAGGTATTATGGCAGAAGTGTACCGTAACAGAAAAAACATTTTTTTCCTTTAAATTTTCGGGTAATTTTTTAGAGAAACTTTGAAACAAGTATGTAGTTTTAGAATTCTTTGGTAAACGTATCAGTGAAATCTATTTTATATCTTATCACACTTTTATGAATGAAATAAGAGTAGTACTTCAAACCTAAACTTTTATATGTTTGAATGCATAATTTTATAGTTCCTTTTTTTAAATTTCATTTGATGTATCTTGGCAATACTACTGTGAAAGAAATACATGTTAGTTTCTGGTAAAGTTATGGCTTATAAACTGGTCAACTTCTTTTGAAACGGGCAGTAATTTGTTATGTACATTTTCTTTACAATTAAATTAGCAATTTATTATTACTTTTATTGGATTTTACCTGACAATCTCCTGTTTAAATTTAAAAATTGAATTGCCTATCAATTACTTCAGTAATATAAAAGATAAAGAAAAATAAGTAAATTTATACAAAATTTATGTTAAATGGTGAACTTGCATGCCATCATCCAAAGAATTTGATCAGTTTTTTAATATCACAATGTAATGTGAGTTTTAGAAATTATCTTGATGAATTAAACATTCTGAAATTTTAATATTGCTTCTTTGGACCTCAAATGGTTAAACAGTATTCATTGCAGTTTCACAAGAATGTGGATAGAGGTGTCAAAATTTACTAGCAAGAGCAAATGTACTGGCTACTACATACAGTCATAGGAAAAAGTATTCTTAAAGTGGAGAAGTGAACAAAAAATAATGTTGGAGTATTTTAGCTCGTTACATTGATTTACATAACCTTAAATTAATGGTATGTTTGCATGTTCTATATAAACATAAATAAGCAATTAAAAAACAAGTATGGAAACAATAATTATTATAATACATCATAAATTAGTATAAAACAAAGATATAAAAACTGAAGTGTGTAAAATGTATTTGTATACTCCGTTTTTAACCATTTTAAGTACTATTTAATATTTAGTTGAAGTTCTCAACTTTATGATGGCCTCCAATCATCTGAGCATCGACTAAACAACTTTAGTGGGGACCTCCGACCCAATCTTTCCCCATTCTTCCAAAATAGCAGCCTTTAGAAATTGCTTTGAAGTGATATTTCTTTTTGAGGCAACTCCATAAATGTTCAATTAGATTAATATTCAGAGACTGTGGAGGAGTTACCATGTATTTTAGTGTATTATACAATATCCACAACCTAGAATCTAGAGCCATATAGGGTCATTATTTTGCATGAAAACATAACTGTTTGTTAGTCCCAATTTTTCAATGCTGGATGGTAAATTCTTCTTAAGTAGGTTAATATAACTTTCATGATCCACCTACTATCACCATGTTTGACTGAAGGAAACATTTTTTCTTCCTGTTCAGAATTCTTTTCCCTCCACACTTTTTTGGCGTGTTCTAGAAGAACAATGAATTTAATTTCATCAGTAAATAAAACCTTTTCCAGTACTCTATTGAACAATTCTTGTAATAGTTTGCATACTCTATCCCTTTCCTTACCAGATTAATAAATTGTTTGCTCTTGGCATTTCTACAAAAACATCCACTATAACACACATTTTTGACTAGTAGATGCACTAATATTAAGATTTAAATCAGTTTTCAGTTCGACACTAAATTTTTCTCCACTTGTCCTAGGGTTTCTCTTAACGTTTGTGAAGACTTGTCATTTTACATGTTTGGTCAATTTAACAGGACGTCCACATCTCTTCAAATTTTTGAAATTTAATGGGGGTTATAATGGGGGGAAATTCTAATCAAAATAGAACAGTATTCGAAAATAGAGAAAGTACCAAGGGAGAATAGCCGTGTCGTTATAAGAAAGAAATACAAAGCAAACCACTACGATCACTATCAGTGACCAAACACACCACCACCACCACCACCACCACCAGAACTCGAATGCACGTGGATCATTTGGAACACGGAAACAATCTGCAAACGCAGATGTCATACCAACGATTACACAAAATACTATTGTGGATGTGTTATTGGTTTCAGGCTACAATTCACTGGGAATGTGCACAAATTAACTGGGTAGTATACAATGTGTGTCAACATTTGTATATTCACTTTTAATGATAAAATACAGTTGAAAGTAGAAATAAAAATAAAAATAATTTCACTTAGATTCATTGTGTTGGTACACTACTTCATCTGGCGTGCGAGTCTCGCTTAAGTCGTTCCACCAATCAGAGCAAGCTCCCATTCTGGGACAAAGCTGGAAGTGATTTCAGAATACCATCGGCCATATTGCCGCTGGCAGCCCCCCGGCCTGGCAGCAAGGGGTCTCCAGGTAGCAGGCTACCAGGAGATTGCTCGGCAGCGGTTCGAGAATACGGCCCTGAATACACACATATGCAAAATTGACAAAGAAGCCGACCTCGGTCTTCTTTCAATACGAAAAGGAGTGAAAAACTGAACTACTATGTATGAGCCATTACCTACAAGAACCAAGTTTTGTATGAGTGCATAGTTACCAAATTACCTGGAAATGGATCTCTTACCATAACTTACAACCGTCTAACAAATTTAACAATGAAACAGGAATACTCCTGAATGAGAAGGAACGGTCCTCTTGCCCGCTCGTATCTCATTACACAGAGCCTTGACCGCACACGAATGCCGACCACCACACGGCCCAACAATGCCCGCATGTGATCGAGTTAATTCGTGCCGATGACGCGCTGTTGCCCAGCCGACGTCTTTGCCGGCTATAGAACCGGATACTTAGCGCTGCTTTCCAATGGCCGCGGTTTGAGGTTACCGCACGGGCCTAGCAGACGTCTGACAAAAGCTTCAAACTGCCGAATGCGGCCGAACGCCGTCTTACTCACGGCAGGAGCAACAATCCAAAAACTGTCGAATGCGGCCAAGCGCCGTCTAACTCACGGCAGGAACAAAAAAATGCAACATTAACAATCACATAAGTAATGCACAGTACCAAAAACTAGCTCTCCACAACGCAATCGGAGGCCAGCATACAAACAAATCGCTTCAAAGCTGCAAATACAAATCAAGAGCAAAATACAGAGTAAACCTCCTTCAAACCATTAGAAAATTTACGCAACCATATGAATAAAAATATTCCAAATACAAGATCCAATTCCATGTCATAAAAGCACTCATTCCTAAAAGTCTAGACTATTATGCACTCATACACATATTTACAATAATACAATACGGTTCTGAAGGAACCGGGCCTTTCCTAAAAGTACCATTAATGGCTCATAAAATTACAAAACAGCATGCACTCGTCATGCTGGTAAGAGAGAATGTACGAAAACAATGGACTAGCTTTCGTGAAACTAATAACAAAAAATTAAAAGAGACGTTATGCTAAAAATGGCGAAAGGCTACAGAGCAAAAGGTGGCGAAAGGGCACTGTGTGCGAGAAACGCACGACTTTTATACCAACCCCAGAAGGGGTGACACTGTGGCAGTGGAGGGGAGTAGCGGCGAAATATCGATACAGCCACAGAGTAGTACGGACCTCTTTGCCTAAGAGCTTGTACACTTTTCTCCTGAAAGAATAGGCAGCACGCGTAGCGTGTCTGTAGTAGTGGCCGCTTCTAGTAGCAAAGCAGAGAACCATACTAATAGATAAAGATAATATTTTGATTTGCCATAAAAACATTTCAAACTTTCCGAAGTCTTTAAACGGCTGTATCTCCTAAACTATTAGCCGTATGACGCTGAAATTTGCATGGGAAAATAACAAGAATCTGCTCTATCTTCGATGTTTCAATCCTATTTTTTAAGAATTTTTTCATGATTTCAGAAAATTTAAAGCATTAGATGGAAAAATAATAATTACAATGGTATACATTATTTTTCCATCTAAGGCTTTAAATTTTCTAAAATCATGAAAAAAATCTTAAATGAGTTTAAAACTTCAAATATAGAACAGATTCTTGTTATTTTCCCATGCAAATTTCAGTGTCGCAGGGCTAATAGTTTAGGAGATACAGCAGTTTAAAAACTTCGGAATGTTTGAAATGTTAAAAACTTCTGAAAACTGTCGTCCTAACGAAATTGTATGACGATTACAATGGTATTCATTATTTTTCCATCTAAGGCTTTAAATTTTCTAAAATCATGAAAAAATTCTTGAAAAATAGGTTTGAAACTTCGAATATAGAACAGATTATTGTTATTTTCCATGAAATTTTAGCGTCGTAAGGCTAATTGTTTAGAAGATAGCGTTTAAAAACTTCGGAATGTTGAAATGTAAAAACTTCTGAAAACTTTCGTTCTAACTGGAAATTGTACGACGATTACAGTTGTATTCATTATTTTTCCATCTAAGACTTCGAATTTTCTGAAATCATGAAAAAAAATTGAAAAAAAGTTTAAAACTTCAAATATAGAACAGATTATTGTTATTTTTCCATGCAAATTTTAGCGTCGTAGGGCTAATAGTTTAGGAGATACAGCCGTTTAAAGACTTCGGAATGTTCGAAATGTTACAAAATTCTGAAAACTTTCGTCCAAACTGGAAATTGTATGACCATTACAATGGTATTTGTTATTTTTCCATCTAAGGCTTTGAATTTTCTAAAATTATAAAAAAAAATGCCTTGAAAAATAGGTTTGAAACTTCGAATATAGAACAGATTAGTGTTATTTTTCCATGCAAATTTCAGCATCGTAGGGCTAATAGTTTAGAACATACAGCCTTTTCAAGACTTCGGAATGTTTGAAATGGTAAAAACTTCTGAAAACTTTCGTCCTAACTGGAAATTGTTTCCTTGGACGTATTTTCCTAATATGGTCCTGACGTGCGAAGTAGACGGTTTTATGCATTATTTCCTGAACTTCCCTCCATGCCGGATTTTTCCCTAACGCTTTGTAAAATATACACAACCTTGCTTTTTCCCTACGGTTCGCCAATGATTCCCATGACGATACTTCATTGGAAATATTTCCTAACGAATTTCCCCTTTTAGCAAATTTTGCTGCTACTTTCTGAACTCTTTCGATGGAGTTTTTTGGCCCTTTCTATATGGATGCCAACACTCTGCTCCGTACTCTAACACCGGGTGCACAATGGCTGTATATGCTAGTTCTCTTGATTTAATTCTTCCCTTCCTTAACACTCGCATTACAAAGTGTAAAGATTTCCATGCCTTCCCAACAGTAAAGTTGACGTGCTCCCCCCATCCAAGTTGTTCATTAATTACCACCAGATATTTACAAATAGTTACCTGTGGAATTATCTTGCCCGCAAGCAAATACTTAGCTGTCCCTTTATTTCTATTGCGCATAAAACTATTTTGCATTTATCCGGATTTATTTTCATTCTATTGATTTCCGTCCATTCTTCTAAGCATCGCAAATCTCGCTGTAATTCATCCTGATCCGATATGTTCTCGATCTTTCTGTAAATAAGGCAGTCGCCCGCAAAAAGTTTAATTTTTTAGCATATTCCCTCTGCTATGTCATTTACGTACCCTAAATACTACACTCCCCTGCGCAACTCCCCCACAATACAAGTACACTCCCCTGCGGAACCCCAGACGTTACACTAACTCTTTCCAATATGCTGTTTCCCACCCTCACTCGTTGGTGGCGGTTATTTAAAAAATCCTTAATCCACAGTACCACTCTCGAGTCTAGCCCTATTGTGTCTAGTTTTTCAAGTAGTCTATCATGGGGGACAAGATCAAAAGCCTTCGTAAAGTCTATTACCGACGCATCGATTCTATCAGCCTCATCTAGTGCATCCGTGATATCTTGGCAAAAAGCTATTGTTTCATGACTTTCACATGAGTAACCATTTCTGAAGCCATGCTATCCCTCAAATAGCCAATTTTCTTTACTCCAAATGTTTCTAATGTACTCAGCGATTAGATGCTCCATCTGCTTACAGTCAGCTGATGTTAAGCTAACTGGCCGATAATTTTTAATTGGCCCTTATTAATGGGAACTACAAATGCTTCTTTCCAATCCTGAGTAAGACTCGAATTATTTAAGGTAATATCAAAAAGGTGCAACAGATACGGAATAATGGCTTCACCTCCAGCTTTCAATAAGTCTCCCGAAATGTCGTCCGGGCCCACTGATTTATTCTTTCCAATTCTCGCTATTCTTTTTCAAAGATCACGTGGTCTAGTAATAATTCTTTCTCCCGACCCGTTCAAAACAGATTCGTAATATTTTGTTGCAAATACCGAACCAAAAAAAAAAAAAAAAAGAATTAAAGAGTTCCGCTTTTTCTTTGCTCTCTGTAATTTTGTTTTTATTTGCATCTCTTAACATAGGAATGTCCTCCCTATTTCCCTTTCGTCTTTTTACGTATTTGAAAAAGTGATTTGTCCCCTGCTTGCTTATCTCTATCGCTGTCGTTTTCTTGGGAATTGTATAGTATATAGCTGACGGAGATTTGCAGAAGTATTCGCGTGGACTGCATAATGTAATGGTAACAAAACTATCGTTAGCGTTACAACTGGAGGTGATGTGATAGCAGTAACAGAGAGCAGGAAATATTTTGTGTAAGAACCGACGGAATTGCATCTCAGTAAATATCATCCTCGCTAGGATCAGGTGCCTTTCTCCATTGCAACTTTACATCTGGTTAGAGCCAGTCTGCATACTCTGTACACTCTGCCGAAGTCAACACACAACGCTACGATTTTAAAAGAATACGTTTTATTATTACTATATCGGTAATTACATAATTATCGGCAAATTACTGACAGATATCTTAATTCCGTGTTTTCCATTGGCTCTTAATGAGATACCTAATATCCGTAATTGGTCAAACGAAAATCATATTTTTTAACGAAAACAGACAACATATTGACAATTGGATATAATCAATGTTGTCTGGTCCTTACCGTCGTTTTATTTTGCAGTGATGCTTTATTTCTTTTTTAATTTGAATTTTACATTTCTAAATATATCTAGAAATTATCTGGTCCACTAGTTTGGTTATCTACAATTTCTCTTTTAATCCTCTTTAGTGTTATATTTGACATCATAATTTGACACATATTGACAAAACACAGTCACAAATTTTTGATGAATCTATTGGGTTGAACAGAACGTATTGTCGAAATAATTTTCTTATTTCCGTTAAAGTATGGTCACCTAAGGCTTGGGTTTACAGATACTCCGCACGAGCACATACGTCCTTACTGATTCCGTGTGATTCAAACTGTTAATCATTTAACAATGCCCATTATTTGTTCACAATAGTTGTCTTTAAGAATGATAAGAAGAAACTAGAGCGTTGCCGCGAGATAAGATGGCTAGAAAGAGCTGTTCTCCCGCTTTGGCCAGAGGACCAAAAAGAAACTGTTTTCAGCGCGTTCTAGCACCTAAACTGTTTCTCAGAAAATTAAAGTGAAAATAGCAATTTTGTAGGAAATTTTATTGACGTTAATTTTGTAAAGAATAATTTTTTCGATAAAGCGAATAGTTTTGAAGATATAAGCGAAAAACTAAAAACAAGGCACAATTTGCATTTTTTTAAAAATTCCCATAAAAGCAGATTTTTTGAGGTGACAAACATCAAATTCGTATTCGTTTTGGGAACTAATTTTGGTTTTCCACTTTAGCAGACAGCGAAAGGGCCGCAAATTACAAATTTTTGGTGTGAAGTGGATAGGGAAAACCTTACCTTAAACATAGTCAAGGGAGAAATACCTAGTCCAAACCGATTCCAAGAGTGAGATAATGTTTTCATCCAATAGTGATAAGTATACAGGTGCCTCAGAGTAAATGTTTCAAACTTCAAGGACATGTAGGAAGATCAAGGATGATCTCGTTTCATTGTTTCATGTGGTAGGAAATCTCATACAACGAAAAACTTGAGATCAATTTTGACGTCACGCCTATGATTGGTAGAAAACTCATTCTGTACTTGTATGTGGCAGGTAAACGTATTCTAAGGGGACGACCAGCTCACTGGTATGACAATACCGTTTTTTCTTATTTATTGTTCAGCTTTGACTATAGAAGTTCCGTGATTTCACGATTATGGGGTTTGATGCATGCGAGGTAGCGGCGATGCATGTTCAGACGCAAACTACAAGTAAGAATCAATACTCTACACGTGTGAATAAATAAAAAAGGCACGTGATCAAAGTACAACAGGTAACGTACCAAAAACACTAAACGTTATACGTAACGGAGAGCTCATTCTACCAGCAATCTGTTTCATATACCATTTCAGTGAGGAAGATGAAATTTAAAAAAATGAAAAGCGATTTTTTTTAGAATTACAGCTCTGATTGCTTTATACTTCGATTATTAGAACATGGCGCGTGAGGGGATATTCACGATGGAACTTTGCCCAGCTTTTCGCGTCTTTCTCGGTCGTGGTGCTAGATGTCGCTTGATCTGTAGCACTGCCTGCGCGATCAAGTGACATCTGGCGGCACGACTGAGAAAGAGGCAAAAAGCCGTGTCATATTCCACAGTGAAGACAAGTTCCTCACGCGCCATGTTATAAAAACCGAAGAATATATCCTAGGCATTTTTGACTATTTGTAGTAATGTCATGACTGGAATAATTATTAGGGGACGAATTTTGATGACCTAAAACATCTCCATAAATGATCAATAAAATGCTCTTAAAAAACTTTAAAAATGCCCTGCGACTTGAAGCTGAACTCGTGGCTCATTGCAAAGTCGCAAGCCTTTCACCACTGAGATCCGGGTTCGATTCCCGTCGAATCTCATGTGAAATTTGTTCCAACAAATCGAGTTCGGCTGCTTCACAAGGGCTAGTCCAACCCCTGTGAAGTGTCCTAAACCCTACCCCTATCCTTATTCCTTCCTAATTCTGGCCGCTGGGTAGTGACGCAGGAGCGCGCGGTAGGAGGCGCGTACGCGGAGATGCTACCTGGCGGTCCTCTTTGACAACCGACAATCACGAGACGGGACAGAAATGTTAACGGAAGATTACTCCATAAAACAAGCGCAGTAATAGGAGGATTACTCCCAGAAGCGCAAAGCGTTCAACGCCCCCCAAGGGGCTTGGAGACGCGTTGCGTCGAAGTAGACCCAACAAATTAAAAAAAAAAGACCAAAGAAAAATTACATACAAAATTTCATCAAAACCAATTATGCTGAACAACTGAAGCTGTTGGATACGTGACCGATGTAATAGAGGCTTTTTCCATTCGTTCAAGTGAACTTAGCTTGCAATCTTTTGGTTTGGACTGTTTTTTTACCAGAAAATATCTCTCTTTAGTATCCCGAAATCGGCCGAACCGACAATGGTTCTGATATACGTCACTAGAATTACATACTCATAACGGCTGTCAAATCAATCTCTGAGCGAACAAATCAAATAGGCTACTGAGTAATTCTGTGAAGAACATTTGTTGCATCTCGTAAATATTATTTGAGGCCAGTATAATTAAAAATGACATTAAAATCGATGAAATCAGCAAAAAATGCATTAAAAATGACGGGAAAAGGTAAAAAGTGATTAGTACAAATCGATAAAGAATGCAAAATAATGACCTATAAAAATGGGTAATTTTCTTTTGTGATAAAATGAAATTATTTTCTGTACTAAATAGGATTGTTCTAAAGTGAAAAGAAAAAAATCATTTCATTAAAATCTGCCCCTAGTTATTATTTTCATCGGAATTTGGGGACCACAATTCCACCCATGATAATTCCATTCCATTAACGTTTTTCGAACATTGTTTGGATCAAATTCTGAGATGGTTCCTTGTTTTCTTTGGGAACATTATACGTAGATTTTCTCCCCTCCCCCGTTTTCCCGCATGGCATAACCCACAAAAGACTCGTAGAATTGTAACTTATTTGGACGCAAGTAAATAAAGAAAATATTTTTCCTCTTAGCCAAAAGAGTCTTGCACGCTCTCTTCCCCGCACCGCCGCCCCTTTGCGGTCGTTCGCCACGTGGTGTGGCCACGCCCACCTCTCGTTGCTTCGTGTTCAATCGACCTGCAAATGGAGTGCTCTGCGCGTTATCTTCTCTCCTGTCGCAGATAAAAGAACCTCTTGCCTTTTCAGAACACTATATTGCTTTTTGGAAAGGTAAACTCGCATGTTAACCGGTCATTGAAGATCAGCATTAGGTATAATCTAGGCGAAAACATTGTAAATGGTAACAGAAAAATGCTCTTATTAGAGAAGTGACAAAAATATAGATGTATTATGACAAATATTAAAATTGACATTTTGTGAATGGAAAAAAAAAATATTGTATGGAAAAGAAAAAAATAATTACTTTAAATGTACACTAAAGTTTTTCCTTCAGAAAATGAAAAATTTAATAAAAAATAATAATAATTTTTATGAGTAGGAAAAATTAAAAATTCGAAAATATTACATACTTTGAAAAAGGAAAATCGTATTTCTTGCAAAATTGTAATTTTATAATTAGACAACTCAAGTACAACACAAGTAAAACTGGAATAGTAAATTTTATTATTCAAATGGTACCTCATTGCATCTCTTCAATAATAATAACCTTTGATTTCAAAGGTACTTAAAAATAACTTTAAATTTTTCTATTCTACCTGAAAAATCAATATTGAATTTTTATCTCAATCAATATTAATTTGTAACAAAAAGTTAAATCAACTTCAAGGTCCCTGATTCTCAAGTCCATATAATAATAATTTTTTAATAAATATTTTCCTTTGGTCTCTCGTCATCCACAGAGTAAATTTTGGTATGTCCCATTGATTTAATAATACTCCATGAATACTCCATGGTTTATCTTCCATAAATTCCAGACATTCTTGACGAATGTCTTGTTGAAGTTAATTGTCGTAAAATTTGACACGTTTGGTATTTTGAACTTAACTAAACCTTAACCAGAGGGTATTTGAGTATTAATTATATTAATTTTTATAATATTTTTATAATATAAATGTATTATATACAATCAATATACAAATAAATAGTGTATTTGCGAACAGAGTTATAGGTCATGTCATTTTCAAAATTTCTTCCATAGTATCCCTTTGTATGATCAAAATATTGAGTGTAGAGCAAGAAATCTCTTATTTATTTACATTATTCGTGAAATAAAGTGAGACAAATGAACTGCAGATTTTTAATATTACTGACAAAATAGGCAGGCGGTTGTTCACGCCCTACTCTTTCCACAAACAGCAAAAACCAAGATATCAACGAACCGTGGGCAGAGTGAAGCTAAATATAGAGCTCAGAAACAAAACAAGGGCCTATGCAGTTTTTGTTCAATGCATAGAAGGAAACGACAAAAATCTTGAAAAAGATGAAGGTCATTCAGCTGAAGTACAATCCATATCCATGCACCATACTTAGTATCTCATGATTATACAGTACAAATGATAATTAATATATTTACGTTAATATATTACTATTAAATAATAATTTTTTTTTATTGCTTACTTAATTCCTAATTTTACCCGTGTTTTTAAAGGGTCCAAAGAAGAGCTATTTACATTATCTTTTGAACGTTCATGCTTGCCTACGACAAGAGAAAATGTTTCCAGGGGCAACGTGCTATGAAGGCCCAGGATAGTAGAAAGTTCTCGCAAGACGTGAAACTTATAATACGTGAACGTCGTCGTCAAATATACAGTGTAATGTATATTCATCATCAATTTTTATATCTCGTACGGCAACATAAGCCAAAATACATCCAAGTACAAAGGTAAAAATAGAAACGTTTCTCTTCAACTTACGAGTTTTTCTGCTCGATTTTTTACTTTCTCGCTACGGAATAGAGAGAAAGTTATGTAAAGCTACGTGAGAAATTTTTGGCAAATTTTCGGCAGAAAAACTCTTATTACAGGGCCCAGGTAAAAAAGGTGAATTAATCCAGTTGCTACATTTAGAAAGAAATCCTTTAACACGTGATGTAGCGAGAATCTGTTTTGTGAGGCCTTGATACCGAAAAATCGATTGACGGCTAAACAACGTCCGTCCGTCTGTAAACAATGCTAGCGGCTAAATCCTTCAGTCGATTTTCTACAAAATTGATATCCCCAATAGCTCTGGTTGATGTCACCGCCCCTTGTATTTGAAACCGATATTTTCATTTTGGAGAATACTTTGAAACCCCTGGGACATTTTCCAAATTAAAAAAATGGCTGCAATTTTAATCCATTGTTTTTTATTAAATTCTGTTCTCTGACCGCGAGGTCCTGGGATCGAGTCCCCACGTTGGCAGGCGTTTGGACTCTAGCGTGACAGCTAGATCGAATTCAGCAGCTGTCTGGATCGGAATTCTAGCGACCGACTTCTCTGATCCTTATTTTTCCATGGTTTCTTTGATCAACACTTGGTAATGCCGGAGCAATGCATCAACAAACGGGGTACGAAACCGCGCGCGATCATTATTTTCTTCCTTGTCCTATCCTCACCTTTACATTCACATATTCCGTACTACACATGTCGGGAGACCAATTGGGGAGCTTAGTGCTTGCGCCTGCTAGGACAGTGCCCCACTGGTTGAGGAAAAAATGCAAGCCGACGTGTAGGTCGGCGCCTGATCACATTATCCAGCAGGGAAAAATCACTCCTACCTCCCATGATTAGAACGTGCACTACACTTACGAGTCTAATGATCACCTGGAAACACGAAAAATCAATCATTTTCATGTTTATATCTCCAGTTCCAAGTATATAATGTTATAATCTAACACGAAATATTGTATAGTTTTAATTAGGAATTGCGACATGTATGGCAGTTGCTGCTACCTTGAAATGTTGTTTTGTGATCATATTGACGAATAGTGTTACAAAACTTACTCATTTAAGTTCGCTCTTGTCACTTTGAATTCACAAAAAATTAAAATTAATCATAAAGTTACTGTCCAAACTTATTGGTACTAGGTTTAATTGGGATAAATGTTAACAGTAGTAAACATTCGATACTTTAGAATAGTAACATTCAATACTTCACAATAGTAAACATTCGATACTTTTAGAATTCAGAGTGAATCATATGTCAAGAAGCGATCAAAACTGACGCAATCAATATGGTGAGCCACTGAAGCTTCATTACACGTTTACATTGTTTTGCCTGTGTACATCTTGTTTATATTTGCCCCTTAGGTTAAGTTCTAGTAAGTTATTACAAGACGGAACTGATGAATTTAAGCTTTTATTAGACTTGGCAAAGAAAATAAGAATTACACAAGAGCGATACAAAAACATTTGAATAGATTAGTGGAAAAACAGTACTTGTCCAGAATATTCATTTTGAGATAATTTAAGTTATAATGTTTGATTAGATAGGACACAAACAGTTGAGATGTAAACCAATTTCTTACTTCAGAAATGTTGCGCTACGCCATATGTTCTGAGGAATATTTGCGACTAAAGCTTTGTGAATAATTTAAACAAAAGCTGTGGGCTTAAACTGTTATTCATCTCAACGAAGATTTACCAACAAAATTTCTTGCACAATAGCAATGTATCAAAAATATCACATTTTATTGTTCAGGTTAGCGGACACATTAATGTAATTTGGAATCGTCCAATTTTAAGTTGAAACTTCCCGTCGAGGTACATCCTGACGGGATGCAGAGAAGGCTCTAATGTGTTCTTTTCTCTAGTTTTTATCTTGTTCTCCATTTCATGTCGCCTGCACTCTCTTTTTACTGTCTCGCTAACGCTTACGCAGCAGAGAGAAAGTTATGTAATGCTGCGCGAAAAAACGGCGAATGTTTGACAGAAAAAACTCTTATTACAGTGCCCAGGAAATGAAAAAGTTAATTTAGGAAAAATTTAGGAAAAATAATCCTCTAACGCGTGATGTTTGTAACCAGAATCCAAGTTTTGTGAGTCCTTGATATCGAATAGTAGCGATATACCGAACCGATGATACCGAAAAATAGAATGACCATCAAAACGTCTATCTGTCCGGCTGGCTGTCTGTCCGTCTGCCCGAGCAACGCTAGCGGCTACATCGTTCAGCCAATTTTCTCCAAAATTGTTAATCCCCAATCGATCGGACTAATGTCCCGGTCCCTGCAATTTGAAAGCGATATTTAAATTATGGGAGTTCTTTACAAGAAACCCCTAAGATATTTTTAAAATTTTCCAAAAAATGACTCCATCGTTTTTGTTTAAATATTGTTGTTGGATAGTGTGGAGGACGTTTAAGAGAGTGGTACAGGTCACATTTTCGTTAAAAACTCTGAATTATAGGAAATTTTTAAAATAGGAAAAAATCAATTTTTTTGGCGTCATTCTACAAGTACAGTTATGAATATATTTTTGTTCCTTAATGAAATGTGTTCCTTAAAGACAGATTCTGAAATAAATTCATGTATAATTTAAGTATTTTTGGCGTACTTTTGCTTGAAAGAATGGGCGAGAAAGTGTGTGCTGTTTTCAGACCACAAATTTCTTCCTCACTGACCTTCTCTGTAAGCCGAAGCCCTGCCTTTGCCGTGTATGACGACCCGTGTCAAAGGGAATGGATAATCTGGGAGTTGGGGGGTCTGTGTATGTGTTCTCGACTGTCGCCTTGACGCTGGTTCCTTGGGGGTAAGACATGTTCTACTCATCTACGCTGCGCGAACATCTGTGAGACCAGGTGACTGAGGGGAGTTCTCTGCACTTTGTAGGTCCCAATACATTTTCTCTGGCCTCGGTCTCTTCTAAACGGGCAGTCGGGAGCTATCCCACTTCCGATCAATTAGCTTGAACTAAGCCTTTGACTGAAATTTAGGGTTAGCGGGGAGAACCATGGCGGGTCAGCGCTGTGTCATTCCCCTATATTCCTTTATCTAAGAGGCACGTTGCCACCGGGGTGTTCAGAATCAAGAGGAAGGAGCATGGGAGAGAGATCCTTACTCCCACTCTGATCCTGACGTTCCATCTTACATCTCTCTTTGAGAAGATTAGTTCTCTCTCGTAGAGGATTTTATAATCTTTGCGTGCAGCAGTATGTGCTAACCCTCTGCGCTGCTTTAAGTGACAGAGGTTTGTCCATACGCAACAACGGTGTATAGCCGATAGCCCTGTTTGCGCAAAGTGCAGCAAATTCACACACGATGCAGAACCCTGTGCAACTGAACTTCGCTGTGTAAATTGTGAAGGAGACCATGTGGCTAATTCTAACAGCTGCCCTACCTTTCTGAGGGAGAGCGAGATTCAAAAGAATCGGGTGGCGGAGAAAGTGTTCTTTCCTGAGGCGAAATGTCAATACCAGGCGAAGATTCCTGTGGATCTGTCACGGTCCTTCTTCAGCGCTTTATCTACGATTAAATCCGCAGTAGGCTGCCAAACCATACCTGCTGCTCCCCCAGTAGCACAATTCTCTTGCCAGATGTCATCTATGAGCTCCTCTGAGAAGATATCGCCTTTGTAAAGAGGTAAAATGGTAATTCCCACCAAATGCAAGAAACTGGTCAAGAAAGGCACTCAATCCGCTACGTCTATCTCTTAGAACTCGCTATAATTTCCATTTAATTTATATCAATTGCATTTCTCAATGCATCCTGCTGCCATAATTAAAGTTTGGTACGCCTTATTTTACTTAAATAAATTATCCTAAGTTCAATATAGTCACGCAATTGGTCAGTCCGACGCTTAAGCGCGTGGCAACGCGGCATCACCACAATCGCCATGTAATGGTTGAGAGGTAGTTAAGATCAGTCTGCGTTCGTCTTGTGACTCGAACGTCTCAACCAGTTGAGCCAGAACTTTGATGCTAAGCAGTCGTGTCTCCGCCATACTCATACTCGTAAAAATTGCAATTAATTAATCGCTGCAACTTGATATGCGCGTGTGTGTAACATTTACCTTAATGCGTTGTTATGAACTGTCATTAACAGCTCAGAGTGTATTTTGTGATGAGCTGATTAAATATCGACATAGATGCCAGTGCAGGTCGATTATGTGTGAACAGTGCACTTCATTCACGCCCGTTACACCTAACAATTTTAATATCTTTGGGATAGACTGTGTAAAAGGTGGCTGCTTCTATCAATGCAATTCTGTTAACTATTGAACTAACTTTGCTTGCGGTAGTGAACTATTATGATGGCCATTTTCACGTGCCGTGTTAATTTCTGCATTACCAAAACGTGTTTGTTGGCAATAATGATTGGAGCTGGAGTCAGCAGCGTGCGTGCACAGACATGCCGCTGAATTTGTGACCACGCCTTTCGCCGGCTGCGCTTCATGAGGGCGTGACGTCACGCCTTGGAAGTGACGAGATCACACAACGCTGAACATGATCATGAATGTTACTGTATCCATGTTTATGCTCTTTTATTTTCAGAATAATGAGTTGTGTGCCTTTCCTCTCAACAAGTAAACGGTGTTTTAGTTGCTTGATTTTGGCTGTATGATAATGTCAGAATTTCCCATCATTTGAATTTTATGCACCAAGGTGCTTACAAAATTTAATCGTCTTCAAAGGATGCAATCGTATAGTTACACTTAATTACTTATCATTTCTTTAATTATATGCATACATTCAACTTCCTATTATTTCTTTCAATACTCCCATCAATCGTTGCACTCCCTGTGGCTGCTTTCCAAGGTGCTTACAAAATTTAATCGTCTTCATAAGGATGCAATCGTATAGTTACTCCTGCATTGCCGAGTAAAGCAAAAGAAAAAAAATGATAAAGTTACCAAAGGTAATAGTAGGGCAGTGCAATTAATATCTTTCAGACACTGACACACTGCTCTCATGCATTGTGCCAACCCTATCCATCAATCAAGTTCTGCTCACCCCGCATGAAAGTCGACGTCTGTCGGCCTTCCATCCCGGTCTCGCAGTTAAATGACCGCTCTTCCAAACTCCGACCACCTGCTCCGACTTCTGAGACACTCTCAGCAATCACTCTGCTTCTCGAGCAACGATTAGGAAGACGCCGCCTCGGGGGAACCTTCAGCCGGAGTAGAAACTCGCCCCTTCGGGCTGCAGCGAGCGACAAAGAAAAAGGAAAAGAAAACCTCCTAACTGCCCAGTTTGGTTCTCCTATCTTCGAATTTAAATGTTTTTTTCCTCCCGACCGCAGGAAGTCATACTTTTGTTGTCTCGTTACAGGTCTTCGATAATGTGTTTTTAAAAGACTCATCTTGTTCCACCACGCCTTCTATCCTTTCGCGGTTTTACCCCATATAGGGTTGATGTTGATGACGGCCTCCGCGAAAATGACGGAGTTGTTACTTTGCTCCATGACTCACGTTCCAGTTCCGACCGAGCTCCAAACAGTGTGTGTACAGGTTTACCTTCCATCTCCCACGCTCGCTGTCTGTAACATTTACATCCCTCCAGGAAAGAAAGAATCCGACGATAAACACGTTCTCTTGTAAGCACTTTCGTAAATATTGACATTGCATGATTGTGCTAATGAAAAATAACATCATTTAGAATTGCAATCACTATGTAAGTCAAAATTTTAACAAATTGTCACTTACGTGAGTTAAATTTGCAAACCAGCAGTCAGGGTAGAGACTGACAATCTGCTAGGTATCGGGTTCGATACCACAGGATGACCAGTGAAGTAAAACTCACAAGAAGATATTACAACATTTAATTTGGCAATAGCTCTGTACAAGTTGGAACGGCCGA
Source organism: Teleogryllus oceanicus (assembly GCA_964035755.1). Lineage (NCBI taxonomy): Eukaryota > Metazoa > Arthropoda > Insecta > Orthoptera > Gryllidae > Teleogryllus > Teleogryllus oceanicus. The sequence continues at coordinate 2,205,972 of CAXIVR010000001.1, forward strand.
AAGATGTTATGAGCTCAGTGACTTGTGAGCGAATACGCTGCTTTGGCCGTCGTGCTTTTCAATATATATATGATTTTACATGTTTACAAGAAATTACTAGAACAAGGTTTTACAGATTTCACAGAGGTAGTTTCCAGAACGTTTCAGGATGTAGCATGTTTATCACTGAATCGTCAAAACATATTATTGTACATTTGGAAACGTGAAGCAAGTAGCAGATGGGGCGCTCGGCTGGGCGGCGCCGTCTGGAGGTCGCGGGGTGCGGATCTTCCTTGTTGATGTTTCCAATGGAATACATAACTCCTTCACACCCGGTTCGAAGTTAACGTCCACGTTAACTTGTTTAACCGAAAGTGATACCAAAGTATACGTACATTTTTGGTAATGAATTTTCTAAATGCATAGCACAGAATACATAGACTGAGTACCAGAGAAGTTACGTTAAATACATTTAATTTCTTCCAAACAGTGTAATTTGGTACTATAGGTGTTAAATCTAATTTGAGTTTGTTTACATCGAGATGAGAATAGTGAAACTGTATTTGTTGATTTACTATTTTCACATGTTTGCAAAACAATTTCGTTGCTAGTAGAAAAGAATAAGATATTAGCATTATTCAGTAATTGAAAAAGTTTGATATCATTGATTATTTTTGCAAAATTACAATTCACAGTTTTTGTTAAATTGCATGGGGTTGTCCTAATATTATAGTGCAGACATACATAAGTCGTAGTACCTTTTACACAGGAGTTGGTTGACCATTTTGATGTAGAACCCTGTAGATAATATCTTTCAGATGGTATTAGAACAATATTATCAATAGTAGGTACTGGAGTGATTGAGTATAATTGATAGTTGTTACCGTCGGTAGTAGGTACTGATAAAATAACTACTAGACCCTTTTCTATCATTATAACTTGGGTTTTAGTAAATTTTAAATTTTCATATATGTGATAAGGGTCAGTATGGACAATTGCTTTGCTTGGATATATAACACGAACATGATTAACTATATTTAAGATGTCTTCCTGTACTAGACTCTTTTAGACACATTACAATGTATTGATATTGTTCTAGAATGTTTATTTGAAATTCTTGTTTTGTTAACATAGTTTGAATTATTCCCAAATTTAAATTTACGTGATTCATCTCATTATAGAATTTCTGTGAAACTGAGTTACTGAATGAAACGAGTTGATTGATATGTTGGATTTCGATACTCCGATCCGTTTGTAAAGCTCTGATTTGTCCTTCAATTTTGTCATAATCCTTTGATCCAGGTTACCGGATACAAATTTGATTAGGCTTCCGAGTCCATTAATGAGGCCTCTTCTGTTTCTAGGTTTTGTAGGTAGCAATTTAGAAAGGTCTTCTTTAGTACTTTTCAATAATTTTGACAATTCCAAGAATAAAAACGGGAAAGTGTTATTACTTTGTTTTTCTAAAGCATTGCTGGTATTTTGAATTGCATCATATGATTCTTCCAACCTGGTAATATTGAAATGAAACATGAACTTGTGATAGTTGTTGACTATTACTGCCGGACCGAGTGAATCTGCGTAGAAGCCTTGTGTTTCGATTGGTTTGTGTCCTATTCCTTCACATCTGATGGTGTTTCTGAAACAGAACATTGTCTTTTAGGTTTGACATGCCGAAAATGCCTTATATGAATTTTGCCATTTTCATTTTACAGTGGATTCTGTGTTTCTCAATTTTGATAATTGTTCCTTCCGATACAAGTTCTTAGATTTTTGTTTCTGGTCAAAGGGTCAGTGATGTAGACTGTGTCGTTTAATTGGTATTTGTGTGAAAATGGAGTATTATTTGCTGGTAGATTTTGAGAGGCTAATTTTTGTATTTGTTTTTCCTTGTCAAGAAGATATTCCTCTAATTGAGGAGTTGTTGTAAAAACGTGACCTAGTGCGTCGTAATGGTTGCCTATGGTAACAGAAAAGGAGTCTTTTTAGTAGTGGAATGAATGGAAGAGTTGTACGATGTAATGGAATCAATTACAGGTGCTCTAAAGGACTATTTCGGTCTCCGCTGCGAAGAATACGTAGTTTTTCTAACAAAGTTGAATTGAAACGTTCTACTGGAGAGTTGGATGAAGAATTTAACGGTGTCGTGGCATGATATGTGATATTATGAGATTTGCAGAAGTCGTCGACTAGTTTGTTATGGAATTCTGTGCCTTGGTCGTGAGTAATTTGAGAGGGAAAGCCGTGGTGAGAAAAATATTGTTTTAAAGTCCAAAGAACTGAATAGCCTGTACCATCTTTTAGTAGATATGCTTGGCCGTATTTTGAAAATACATCAATTATTGTTAGGAGCTTTTTTCCTTCAAAATGAAAAGTGTCAATGTGAAGAAGCGAAAAGGGTGCTTTTGATGTGATAGGGCCTCATTTGCGACTTTGTTTGGATGTCGTTCGTATTTGTTTTTCTGGCAAAGTTCGCACTTATTGATGTAATCACTAACTAAAGTATTTAGGTTAGGCCAGTAATATCTTTGTTTAAGGTGTTCCACGGTTTCAGCTATTCCATTATGGTTAATACTGTGATACTGAGCGACTAACTGTTGTTGTTGAACTTTATCTTCGATGTTTTCTAATAATTTCGTGCACCTAAGAATTACTAATTCAGAAGTGAAGAGTTTTTGGCAAACTCGTATAAAGGGAATCTCGATAATAAAGAACTTTAAATCTTTCAATAGATTTTGTTCGGTGACGCGCAGTTTAATAATTTTATTTCTTTTGAAAATAGGTCGAATTGACTGGCCAGGTGTTTTTCCGTAAGTTACAAAAATTTGATTTTTATTCTGATTTAAAGATCTCTCGGACATCCGCAGGGTAAAAATTGGGTTTTCTTCATTGGAATGAATTGTATCAAATCTATTTCTTGTTGATATTTTCATTTGGGATGGTGGCAACGTCTGATTTTATGTCATCATCATGTGCGTTAATTTCAATACGAGACAAGGCGTCGGCAACGTAATTAGTCTTTCCTTTGACATACTTGATATCAAAGTCAAACTCCTCTAGCTTGATTTTCCAGCGGTACAAGAGTGAGGAAGGGTCTTTTAATGAGAATAGCCATTGTAGAGGTCTGTGGTCGCATTCGATGGTGAAGTGGCGTCCCCAAAGATATGGTTTGAAATGTTTGCAACTGTTGATAATTGCAAGAAGCTCTCTTTGAATTGTAGAATAATTGCGTTCACTTGGATTTAAAGTACGTGAATAAAATGCAATCGGGTGTCCCTTCTGTGAAAGAACTGCACCTATGGCAAAATTAGAGCCGTCGGTAGTTTAGGTAAAGGTTGCGAGAAATCTGGGTATGCCAAAACGGGTGCGTTTGAGAGAAGTACTTTAATTTGTTCAAAGGCGTTCTTATAAGAAGAGTCGTTGATATCGATTTTGGTACCTTTTTTCAGACAGCGAATAAGGGGAAACGCAATTTTAGAAAAGTCCTTTATAAATTTTCTGTAATAACCAGCTAAACCAAGGAATTGTTTTATCTCTTTTTTTGTTGTCGGTATTGGATATTGCTTTAGTGCCTTTATTTTCTCGGGATTCGGTTTTATACCTTCTTGTGTCACTAAATGACCAAGAAAGGCTACCTCTTTATGTAAAAATTCGGTTTTGTCTAGCTGAACTTTTAGATTTACTTCTCTAAGCTTTTCAGAACCAGAGAAAGGTGGTGAACATGTTCATCTAAAGATTTTGAGTAAACAATTATATCATCAATATAAACAAAACAGAATTTAAAGAGATATGGTCTGAGTACATTATCCATGACTCTTTGAAATGTGGCTGGGGCATTTTTTAAACCAAATGGCATTCTCTTAAACATTAAATGTTGATTATCTACTGTGAAGGCAGTTTTTTCTAAAGACCGAGGATCCATCTCAATTTGGTGAAATCCTTGAGCAAGGTCGAGGGTACTAAAATATTGGATTTACCTAAATTGTCAAGAATTTCTTTGTTTTGGTAAGGGATATTTGTCTTCAATGTTTTTATTTAGTTCGCGAAAGTCTATTACTAACCTCCATTTCTTTTGTCCGGATGCGTCAATTTTCTTAGGAACAATCCATACTGGGTTACAGTATGGTGATTCACTGGGTGTAATTATACCCTGATCAAGCAGTTTTTGAATTTCTTTGTTAATAACATCTTTTAACTGAGGTGGATATCTGTAATTTTTCTTATAGACAGGGCTTTCGTCAGTTGTTCTAATGTAATGTTTCGTAGCGTTAGTAAATGAAAGGTCGCAACCGGGGTAGTAAAATACATCAGAAAATTGAGAACAAATTTTGAAAATAGCACTTCTTTCTAAATCATTCATATGTTGTGTTCGGAAGAAATCGCTAAGGTCAGATTCTGAGATTGAATTTATTTCAACTGGTTGGATAATGACGTTATCAATTGGTTCTACTAAAATGGGTTCATCAAATGCTAGGTTGATAAGAGAATCTGTGGGTATTTGACGGTGTAGTTATCTGCACATAAAATTGCATCAGAAAAATAAAGATCTTGATATGTAAAAGAGGGAACATAAACTTCTCCTTGTTTAATGTTGACCGGTATTGAAAGAAAATTTGGATTTTGATCGGCTTTAAAATCTTTGTGTTTAATTCCGGAATGAAAATTGAACGGAATTTCGTTATTGCCTAAAGTTATAGTATTCTTGTTATAATCAATTTTTGCTTTTAGTCGAGCGAAGTCGGTAGATCCGATGAGAGCGTCAAAGTATTTATGCCATTGCATAATTCTAAAATTTATGGGAACATTTAGACCGTGTTCCAAGAATACTGGATATTGTACATTCTCAGTACCTATTGTTTGTGCGTGAACTGATTGAATACAAAAAGGTTCTTCAAAAAGGTAATCGGAAAATAATGAATAAGCTGGGTTTGGATTCATAATTGAATTACAAGCTCCGGAATCAATAAGAATTTTCAATCCAAAAAGCGTTATAAATGGAAGCTGTGGCGCATTGTATATATTATTTAAGTCTTGGGCTGTGATTGTGTTGCCTCGCGAAAATCCTGATATTGGTCTTGAAGAGGTTCAGTGCTGTCAATTTCTGGGAGGTAATTGTTTTCGTATTCATGATCCTCCTGATAGGACATGTCATACTGTTCGCCATAAAGTTGTTCGTCATTGTCAGATGAATAAAATTGATTGTCATTTTCGTTGTGGTAGTTAACGCCATGTCTGATGGTCGAACACCTGACATTGGAGTTGACTGATTTCTTTGCAGAGCATTTTGTGGAGAATGCATTCTACCTAGCTGTTGAGGATGTGGGTACGGCGGTGATCGAAATTGAGTAGGTCTAATCAAGGGAGAGCGATGTGAATTTTGTGACAGTCGATTTTGTAAGTAGTTAGGTTGACGTGGTATAAATTGGGCAGATTCTTGTCGATTTGGTAAAGGATTGTGAATTTGAAATCTATTTGGCGGTTGTTGATATCGTGGCAAAAACTGATGTGGCAAAATTATCAAAAGGCAGAGATTTTTTATTTTGAGAATCAAAATCGGGTGATTTGTGAGGTTTTTGAAAAATTGGTGTGGACACAGGTTTCTGATTATTACGCAAGGAATCCATATATGTTTCATAGGCACGTTCGTTATCAAAGTCACGACAAGCCCGAAGAGCTTGTGAGAGATCGGTAAGGTGCGCATATCTCAGATATTCTCTGTAAGGAGATAATACGCCAGCACGGAAGGCGTTCAAGGCTTTGGTTTCGGCTTTTTCAGTTTCATTTCAAGAATTGGTGATTGGTAATTTAGTTTAATAGTACTGATGTATTTAATTAATAATTGGTTTATCTTGTCGTGATATTGTAAGAAGTTTTCATTGCGCATTTGACAGCAATTTGAAATTTCTCGAAAAGTATGTGTTCATCACGAACATCCCCGTATTTCCTAATTAGTTTTTCTTTTAGCTTAATAAAATTTGAATTTGTTTCGATATCTAGGACAGTTTGAGCTTCACCTTTAATTTTTGATTTGACTACATTAAACAAAAAAGTGTTTGTTAATTCCGCGTTTGGGACCTCAGGTGCTTTTTGAAAATTTCGAAGAAATGTTTCACATTGAATCAAGAAGTAATCAAGATTGCAGTTTGATGATCCATCAAATTCAGGCAATAAGTTTATATGAGCCATTTCCCACTTTGAGAGCAACTCAGGACTTTAAGCTAAAGCCATTATAATTAATTAATTAATTTAAAATTAAAATAAAATAAGAATTTAATATAAGATGAATCTTATAAATTTAATATTTGTTCACAGATGTATCGATGAATGCAGGAAATGCAAAAATAGTTATTTTACTACTATACCTTACTTGCATCCAATTTTTATACTATGAATTTCTTAATATTAAGATAAATCTAACGAATTTTGATTATAGTCACTTTGGAATTTTGAACTTGGTTCACAACTTGTGAATGTGTATATATGAAAATAGTTATATTGACTACTGCATTAATTAATACACATTCAGAGAAATTACACTTTACGTTGCATTTATAAATGAAAGGTGCACGATGCAGCCAAAAATAGCTGTTTCACTACTATAGCTACTTCTGCACTTCACAATGATATAAACGTTCTCACTTACAGTACTGAAAGGATGAAGATCCACGTCAGCATCTTGCAGTAGAAGTGGCTTGTCTTCTTGTTACGGTGTCGAACTGGTCCTTTAGATGTGGAAATGGCAGCCGGGCGATCGGTAGTCAATTGAAGGCTTCTTAATGTGTGAAGAGGTTGGCAGTGGACTCCGACAGCGTTGTCTTTCTGGCTGGGAAAGTACGCTTGCCAAATACCGTTTTGTAGATAGGCAGCAGGGCGCAACCAAAAGCAGTCTTGAAAACTTCTTAATTGGTGAAGAAGCTCTTACTGATGATTGGCTGGCCAATTAGGTCCTCTAATGTAAGGACGCTTGCCTATTTCGGACGAGCCCCCAGTTAAATTTGCAAACCAGCAGTCAGGGTAGAGACTGACAATCTGCTAGGTATCGGGTTCGATACCACAGGATGACCAGTGAAGTAAAACTCACAAGAAGATATTACAACATTTAATTTGGCAATAGCTCTGTACAAGTTGGAACGGCCGAAAGATGTTATGAGCTCAGTGACTTGTGAGCGAATACGCTGCTTTGGCCGTCGTGCTTTTCAATATATATATGATTTTACATGTTTACAAGAAATTACTAGAACAAGGTTTTACAGATTTCACAGAGGTAGTTTCCAGAACGTTTCAGGATGTAGCATGTTTATCACTGAATCGTCAAAACATATTATTGTACATTTGGAAACGTGAAGCAAGTAGCAGATGGGGCGCTCGGCTGGGCGGCGCCGTCTGGAGGTCGCGGGGTGCGGATCTTCCTTGTTGATGTTTCCAATGGAATACATAACTCGTGGATTAGCCTTTGAACCGTCCAAATATTTGTTAGATTTCCAGAAGAGAAAATACTGTTTCCATTTGCACTAATAGTTTAGGTAAATGGGATCACTATTTTCTCTTGTGCTTTAAAATTGAATTTTTGTAGTTTCCACTTTTTTGCTGTCATATATATTGAAACACATCTCGTTTCTAAACAGAAGTGTAGCGGCCGACCCAGTTAAATTACGCGGCCCTTTCCGACTGACCCGTTCTGAACGAGCCAGAGTAACGCGGCGAGCGAGAAGAGGTGCGAACAGCGCGAGAGGAGACGGAACGGGTGCGTGTACTTGCGTGGTTTGTGAAGGAATTAAGGAACTGGGGAGATGTGATACGTGTCGATGGAAAGTGGGTAAAGTGAGAATCGATGTGGAGGTGAGCATGGTGAACAATCTACAAAATCTAGTTAGAAATTATGACACTAAAACTTGGAGAGTGCCAGAGATCAGTCGGGAGATGAGTTACACCACGTGGAGGCGCAACTGCAGCGACACATCCGGCGAGGACTGTAGACAGTATTATTGTGAGTAGCGTGTCCACGAAGTCGACGGTGCGGATGATATACTGAAAATATAGCACAAACATGTAGATATTGATTGTACTATATTGTTACCATTAGTTCTTCCATATATAAAAAAATCCTTTAAGTATAGTGATGTAAATGAAAAAGTCCTGAAACCGGTTTCATTTGTATTGCAATTTTTTTTGTATCTATCGTCCCTCCTCTAATGGTGTTGTCAAGAGTATCGGAATGGCAGTACGCGACTGTCATACACATTAAGTAAATTTCCGGCACCTTGCGGGAATCGAACATCTCAATCACTAGTACGCTCGAGTGGCAAGGAGTTGTCGTTACGCTCGCCGCTACCAGTGTTAGTCATAATCTGATGTAATTAACTATTTAAATTAACACCGCGTTGGTAAAGAAAAATGGCAGATCTTTGTGGGGATCAATGTTGCTTCAATCAAATATAGACAGATGGAATTCAAGATGCCACCGATAAATTTTTTATGTGGGAGAAAACATAATCAAATAATCTGATGTGGAAATCGCTGCAGAATCTACGAAAATATGAACTCCATGTTCTTTGATAAATGAGAAACTGAGTGAAAAATACAGAATCGTCGCCCTTCATTATACATCATAAAACGAAGGGTCGACAATTATAATATTGAAAGAAACATTGAAAAACAAGGGATTGAAAAATTGAACACAATGAACAATTGGAACGATTTACCTGCAGTTTTTCTGAAGACCTCGCCCAAGAGTATTGCTAACTTCAAAAATAATTTTCAAAACCTTTTCTCGAATATTGCCATAGAGAATCAATTCTTCACTAAGCAGCTAAATATATTAAAGCTAGTTGTCCATGGAAGCAAACACTGCTCACCTATTGAGTGATAAAGTAAAAATATTGTTTAAGGCTAACAGCGCAAATCAGACCATATCCTAACATCTATGGACTCGTGGTAAAATGGATGTCTTGACCATCGAACGTATCGCGAATAGGTACAACATTGTCAGTCATTCTCATTTGGCATTTACTTTTAAAATAGCTGATGAAATCGGTGCAACACGTGAGATAGTGCAGATCACCTTCCTTCTCTGCCGTATTCCCGACTCGCGATGAAAGCGTTACGGTCACATTCACCGAAAATCAGACCAATGTTACAATATTTATTTATGGCGAGGCTACGACATTGCAGCTGTATGTCCCTGAAAGCACTTCGAAAATAATTGATGACAATCACATTTTGTGAAGGTTTCCCATTCTGCCGGCCATTCGGCTATAAAGTACAGTGATAAACTAAAATAAACCGTAAACAAAGTTCACTATAATACTGTGAATGAAACGTTCGCGCATTTTTGAAGAGACGTTTGCAAGGGAACTAAGGGAATGTGTACATAATGGTACTAATGTTTTGGATTTTATTTTATGTGTTCTTTTAGATACTATGAGCTATTAAAAACGTATAGGATCACCTGTACATAGAGATGATGATATTATTATTACTAAAATGTACGGTTCTACAATCGTTCATGAAACGTTCTAGAAAGAATGACCTCAAGAAAGAATCCCAACATCCCTCGAATCCTAGGTCAGGTTTCCTAATGAGCAGTGTTTCTGGAGCAGGGGATCTACGGTAAAAATTAACCGTAGACTGGGTTGTCGGAAGTCTGAGAATGATGAATGGTGGAGTTGACGTAAGGTCACAGTTGATAGTGATCCGGTTTATCGAAGGGCAATGATCAAGGCTGCTGTCACTACAGTTCATCTCTCCGAGCCATATCGACTCACACCGCCAACCTTACAGCTCAGGAGAATGTAACGCGACCTTCAAAGCTACGGCACCCCTGACTGCCCTATCATTTTGATCAAACAATGTGTTTGAAAATATTCTGCTCAGAATGAAAATAGCTATCAACCGTTGCGAACATTCACCTTCCACATCCACTACGCCTTGACGCTTGTTGTCTAGCCTATCACCATTCCCTCGATTCCCTCGATCGACCTCCCATGCTCTGCCCTACTGCGTTCGTCCCTGCCCTGCGCTGATCGCGTGCCTGCAGGCTTCATGCTTTTAAACTTCGTGTCGGCATGTGTTGTCCCGGTTCCAATCTCGACCCTGCATAAATAATGACAACCTTTCAGTGCTCACAAACATACATAATCAGATGCTACTCTCAACGCCGGCCTTTACACGAGTATATTATTATCAAATGTTTATCGTACATTCACGATGATGTTATTGTGGAGCTCGCACGAAAATTGAAAAACCAAAAATATTTCGGGAGTATGGTTAATGCGTTGTGAAAGCAGTTGAAATGTGGTGATTCTGTACAGTTTGATAGTGAGAGACATACTGTACAGAGTTCTAAGCGGACACTGTACAGCTTTAATACACTAAATTTTCAAATAATGTATAACTGGAATAGGGTTATTTAGTTTTTTTATTACCAATATAAACTGAAAATAATTTCAAACAGTATTAAATCGTACATTTTGTTCTATTTGTCTTGCAAAACAAATACTGAACGTACGTACGTACTACAAACACGTAGTACGTTGCGTACGTAATACAAACAAGTACGTACAAGAATGGTACACAAGTGATAAGTTTTTTCTTATCAGGTAATTCCAATAATAAATTACTCTTTTACAATTAAAAATATAATACTTAAAAGTAAATTGAAAGGAAGGTCATTAATTCTAAAGCAAAAATGTGTCAATATTCGTCAGATGTTTTTCAATTGTTGGGTAGTCATACGCAGTTTTAACTGTTTTTTGACGTAAAATAAATAAATAAATAAATAGTGTTAGTAAATCTTTTATTCTCCATGTTCATCAATGAGTATTTTTTATTGTGCTCGTTGTATGTTTTCAATGATGTCGTCAAGAGATCGATAAAAATGCCTGAGGATAAAGAATTGAGTTGTAAACATCGTCATTTTTATAAGTCCAATGACAACAGTCAAATTAATGAATTTAGAATAGGGTGGCTGGTATCACATACATAAGCGGTAGTCGCGTGAATAGTTTTAGCCCTGACAAAAACTATATTTCTGGAGTGATGATCCAAATTTTACAGCTAAGTTGCTCCTCATGGCGTTATAATATTTGCATTGATTTAGTTTATTTTATTTGCATCCGTTGGAGCATGAAATTGCTCCACGAAAACATTGTAATTTTCCATTACTATTTAAATTCTTGAATGCATAAATTCCTGTCACATTAGTAAGAAAATTATCTCTAACGTATTTTGATACCTAAAAAAACAATTAAATACTGGGAATTTCAATACGCTTCTCGATTTTCTGACAACCACTTGTTGTGAACATTTCCAAGCTTCTTAAAAACCGATTGAATTCATATTGTGACTAAAAAGTCATCGATAGCGGTCCATTAAAACCTCTCGCTTCATAGAAACAGCAGTTCCACTATCAATATTTGCAGAAGTATTCTGCCATAAGGGGTTTGAAAAAAGAGAAAAGAAAACAACGCGAGAAGCGATGTATGAATGAATATCTCCTACAATTGCGAACTCAGCAGGGGATGTCATTCGACCGTCTCGTATCCTGCGTCATAAAAAATGACAGCCGCCACCGTAGAAGCACCTTGTTTGCAACTCGTCGGCGCGCGTCGATATAATTAAAAAGGAGGCACGCTATCGCGTCATTAGGTTGTTGACGACGGCGGGCGGCGCGAGCGGCGTAAACAGCGGCCCTTCGCGGATCGAAGCCACGCCCCCCTCGCCCGTCCGCCACGCGCCGTCCCACGCCCCCACCACCCACAGCCCTCGCGCGCTCGGAGCCAGTGCGGAGGAGGCTGCGGCGACGTGCGGCCGGCGGCGGCGGAGACTGTATTTCTGCGTGGTCGCTCACGACCGCCAACAAGGTGGACACGGTAGGCCTCTTCAGCCAAGGAAAATAAATAGCTGCATTCATTTGCATCGCAAACAATCTATTTTTTATTTATTTTACGTCAGAAAAACAGTTAAAAACTGCGTATGACGTGCTATGGGGAAAAGTGAATTGTGTGCACATTTTCAAAATTCTGTGATCCCTACACTTAGTCATATACTACTTAAATTTTGAATTTTTGAAAGGGAGAAAAAAACTCCCATGCAATAAAATCTATGTTCAAGGATAAACAAGCAATAAATTTTGAATTTTGAAATTTTGAAAGGGAGAAAAAAAACAAAAACTCCCATGTAATAAAATATATTTTCAAGGATAAATAAGCAATAAATTTTGAATTTTGAAAGGGAGAAAAAAAACAAAAAACTCCCATGTAATAAAATATATTTTCAAGAATAAATAAGCAATAAATTTTGGCTCTTATTACTTCCTGCCGCGACAACATGGAAACGATAATTTGAATAATTGTATTTCCCACTGAATTCTAGAAGAGTGCACAGAAAATGAAGTTACATTTATGTCCAGAAGCAAAACAAGGGGCCATCTCAGCATTTGCTCAATGGATCAGGGAAACTGGACGAAAAACCTGATCGAGATGGGGGTCATTGACCCGGAAGCTGTAGTACAATATTTGTTACAGGTTCTTATACTCATTTATACAGTCCAAATGGTAAATAATGCATATATGGTAAATAATGCAATCCGGGCCGGACTGTTTGAAACACAGGTGTAAACATCCTTTCGCAAAATATTTTTTCTTTGAATATATTTTCTTGAATTGGTCGAGATAATTCTATGCCTAGATTTAAGTGGAGCGTTAATACATGTAATAAATAATTTTATTAAATACGTACACGTCTTTACAGAGTATTCACAGAAGCATCGGAAAGATATTTGTAAATCATTTGAGAAATAAAACTTGGAATCATATTGCACAACGTTCGTGACTGGAATAAGTAACTCAATTTAGCCGTGCTTTATACACTTACATTTTAGTGTCTTACGGGTAGGTTTTTAATTTGCTTTTTGTCAGTATTTTTCATCATTTATATCTTCTCAAGTTTAGGAGAACAACATGCATATCTTTTACAAGAAATGAACGATTATCGAAAGGGTTAAACAGTTTTGGAAAACCAATTTAAAAAAAGTCAGAAGGACTTGCGTTCTCTCCTAAATACCTAAGCACTACAGTATAATAGGTGATATTAGGACACATCATAAACATCATCACATTATCAAAATTACCTTAAGAAATATTTAAGTTCAGATAAAAACAATAAGATATAATGTGGATATTTGTAAATCTGGCAAGAGATTTAAAGCAACGTGAAAGAAGCTAACCAACAAACCTCCAAACATTTCAACGTTAAAATTTGTCTTTCTTGGCATAATTTCCTTCATATTTTTCGTCTTTTGTGCATAACAATAAATTAAAGAATGATCATTATGACCAGAGGAGTAATGAATTAAGATTCGTAATGTAATACCAGTGGTATATTCCTATTCACTGTTCCTTATCCGCAAAGAACATCCGTATCATCGGCGAAGAAAACATTTTTTCGGCATCTGGTAGACGATTGTTCACGTAAAGATGACAAAGGACCGACGCCAGAATAGAACCCTGCAAGACCATACTCAATTGGCATCCGAAAGATCAGTAGCTAATATCCTTTCGTGCCATGTGGTATTTCTACTTGTTGAGAGCCATACTCAAGGTGAGATGATTGCTTTATTTCACTAGATTCATTATCAGATATTTTTTTAAATAAAAACGTGTAATTAATAATACCAAGACCTATCGAAAGATCCACAAATATGTATAGTCGTAGATGTTTCAGTGAGATCCATTGATGAAGCAATATTTGAAAGAAAAAATACGTTCGCGTCCATAGATTTTTATTTTCAAATGTCTTTGCTGAGAGTCTGAAAACGCGTGAGGAAAAGTATTCACATCCATCTAGACAACCCGCTCTAATATTTAAGAAGAAACTGGAACAAGAAAATTTAATTGATTCACGTAATTGTTGACAGAATGGGTCTTAATCTTCAGTGTTTTGAACATTTTCGCAAATATAAACCCACCCGTTTTAGAAAGAGTTGAAACTCAAAGTGAGCGCGACGCGTATCTGACGACTAACGGCGGACTACATTTAATAGAGAATACTTCAATTCACGTTCTGTCATTTTCGTTTCTGAAAAGGGTCAGTTCCAGACCGCACAACCTGGGAAGAACTGTTAAAATCCTGAATAGTTGAGATTTAGTGGAAATACTGATGGTGATCCCATGAAGATAGTTTATTTCAGTATATTATTCTATCTAATTTAAAACAAATTCAGCCTCACGTTGGAGCGCCATTTGAAATAAACTGTATATATTAATGATTTATTTATTTTAACTGTAACTCTATCTTCGGCTTTCTAATATTATTTGATATTGTTCCAACGTAATCCGTTCCGAATTTGTATAAATGGGCGCCAGGAAAAGATTACGCTAATACTATCATACAAGTCAACCTTCAACTCTAATTATAAATAAATTAGTTTCCGGCTACCTGGGTCGATGGGTTTCATAGAAATAATCACTATTGTATGCTAATAGATGATTATCTGATCTGCCATCTATACAGAGTGGTCGAGGAATCTGAAAAGCAAATATACTTCTATCTTGCTACTTCGTTACTAGAATTGGCTCAATGAGAATAATGTATTCATTTCACAAAACATGGAAATTTATTAAACAATTGTGGTACTTGATAATTCTACACAATGTGGTTATGACCTGTTCCAACCTTATAATCTAGTATTCGTCTTCGCGCGCTCTTGGACGAAGGTGCCTCGTTGTACCATCTTCATTCTTCTCCGACGTCGCTGTCCTCAGGTCCAGATACCATCTTCTCTCTTCTTTTCTTGCAGAAGAAAACTTGGATCACCGTTCATCATTGTTTCCGAAGTTAATAAAGTTTAAGTCGTTCGCCAATTTACGAATTCTAAGTTCATCCCACGCGTATGCTGAATACTCAACGATCAACAAACTATCTGCTGTTAGCATTCCAGTCCAGTTACTGATAAATTCGCCTAAGCTTTCAATGTCCTTATAACTCGTTCACTTGAAATATTTTAAGTTTTACTGTCCACACATAACATTCAAATTCAAAGTTCTACCAATATCTACTCCCCAGTAGATGCTTACAATTCCCAAAAAACTCCTAACATTAATTGTGCCCGATCCGTTCAAAACCACGGCATCCGTCAGAATGAATGCCTATCATATTCTTTCAACCCTGCAAAACTCGGTCCATCTTTTCGATTGTTTTTTTTACAGACAAGACTTGATATACTTCCGTGCCCAGCCAATCCCTAAATTTCTTACAAAATGAACTAGCCGTCTCCGCGATTATCACTGCATGAAGATTATTGACCTTGACGACGGCTCGCTTACCGTTGCTATGCTGGCATATTCACCTATATTTATCCCTATAATTTACGCTGATAATAATAAATATTGTACCATATTATGTCTCATTGGTATGTCACAATACATTAAATTATTTTTAAAATTCTATCCAATTTATTCATTAATTTAACGTCAAAAAGCAATTAAAAACTGCATGTGACGTACTTTGGGGAGAATTGCAATCTGCGCACAATTTCTTCAGCTCTGGAATCGCTGCCCTAATTTGACTACATGTCAAATTGTATTGTAAATACAGGTAGCAACGAGTGGTATAGAATTCTCATGAAAACATTCGCTCCCTTGATTTTAGCTATTATCCTTATGTCTTTCATGACAGAATGGACTTACTGCCGCGAGAACATGAGAAACGATTATTTTAATAATTATATTCTTCACTGAACTCAAGAAGCCGTGAACAGATAGTGAAGCCACATTTAATGCAAATGGGAAAATTAAAACAATGAAGAATTATTTGCATTATTCAGAAAAATATAGTATCATCATAGTGCGTTTCATTTCAAAACATTATATATCTGTAATCACGGTACTCCAGAAAATAACGTTTTCTACAGGTAGTAACACTTATCTCGACATTTTGTAGCCACATTTTCCACTTTGTAACCAAATGAATCCCACCAACTCGCCAGAAACAAAGAAAATATTAAAATTCACGCGTATTTTACATGTACACACAAAAGAAAACGTTAAGCGAGAATGTGAATTACATACACGTCAGTCATTTCACAGCAAATTCATCAATAAAATTATCAAAACAGCTTTTGTTCTTCCTTGTTTTAACTCATAATAAGTTTTATACGCAATATCACTTACTAAATTAAATGTGCCATATTTCACAAAAAATAATTTCGTTCGTTTTGTAATTAGTTGATAATTGTAAAATTCAAATTGAAAAACAATTTTGAACTTGTAAATTTTGGTTTGTTAAAACTACATTATTAAATCAAAAAGAGATAGCCGTTGTTTTAAATTTCTTTTACTGGCCACAATGTGTACAAAGACAAAAAAAAAGTATGTTGATATAGTGTATAAAACTGTATAAAATGAATAAAACAATGTAGGCTTTCACGGCCGGAGTTGTAGTCAAAGATTTTTTTTTCCGGGCTGAAGGGCCGTGGTCCATTGGAAAACATATTTCCAGACGTTTCGTCCGCAAGGAGAATTCTTCGTCCGAGACCACATCGCCACTGAGGATGTCTGCCGTAGTTGCGGACGAAACGTCTGGAAATATGTTTTCCAATGGACCACGGCCCTTTAGCCCGGAAAAAAATCTTTGACTGTATAAAATGAGATAAACAGTGAATTATGACGTGGATAGTGATTAAGTCTGGATGTGCACATTAAATTAGACGCCAACAATTTCATGACTAATCATTTTACCAGATGGTAAATCACATTTTACTTGATGGTTCATTCAACTCTCAAGAGAATGGTAAACGGCGACTGGTCGGAACATACTCTGATTTTTTTCCGAATGTGCCTGTGAAAGAAAGTGTACACACAAAATCTCAGCGGTTCGTATACACTGGCAGATTTTCTTGTAAACAAATATTATACATGATGCATTTTCTTTATGGCGCAGTAGATGAAAGTTTGTACATCCCTAGGAATAGTAGAGCGCTGACCTCCCTCACATCAAATTCTTATATCTCATATGGAAAAACTATCAAACTATTTAAGGTCCACGCCACTAATTTGTACGAAATGAAGCAAGCCTACAGATAGTAGGATACGCTTCATGCATGTCAAACTGTGTTCGCACAAGCTATTGACGGCTTGGAAAGCCAGGCGCTCCTTGGAGCACAAGCTTCCACCACTCCACTCTCATTGCTGAGGATTGCTAAAGAACCCAGACGCTCATTCTAGTAAAATCATCCTGGTAATAGAGTGTGGAGGTGCAGACCACGCAAAGGTATCCACTGTTCATTAGATCACGATCACTCATGAGCTTCAATTGCCTTAGTAGCTGAATATATATATATATATATATATATATATATATATATATATATATATATATATATATATATATATGTGTGTGTGTGTGTGTGTGTGTGTGTGTGTGTGTGTGTGTGTGTGTGTTTTGAATATCGATGTTTTATGCTCGATATTTTTGGATTTTCGATGTTTTCTTTGTTAGTGAAAAATTCTCATAATCACAATTTGGTAAAAGTTAGATTATGAAATAATAACTGATGTTTCTGTCAGTTTGTGTTCGTTCCAAACGAAAGCCGTTCATTTTCATCGAGGAGACTATCCCTCGCCCGAAATATCTCTGGTACCCTAGTATATCCCACTCCTTTCGTCACATTTCTCATGTGGAGAGACGGTCAAGCGTGCGCAGTGAGCGTACCGCTTCCTCCTTCTCTCCATATCCTTCTTCGAAGAGTTAAGGACTCACCCTTTGAGATGACCCAGGGCACACAGGCTTTGAGTCTCAGTTTTGTCTATTGTTAGTGTTATATTTTGACTTTGTTTTCATTTGAACATTAATTATGGGCGACGTCAAATTCAATTTTATTGCGTGAGAATTTCCTGTTCGATGAGAATAAACAACCTTCAAAACATCGATGATTTTTTATCGATATTTTTCTTAACATCAACGTTTTAATTTTGAACATCGACGTTACGTGGATGTTGTGTTACGGATGTCGCAGGCGGGGTCAATCGCTCGAGGGTGACGTCCTGCAGGGCCGCTGTCGGAGCCGGCTGCGAGGCAGCAGCGGCGCCGGGGGCATGGGCGCACCGCGGCGGCCGGGCTTCGGCCGCTCGCCCGCCTACGCCCGCGACAGCCCCGCCGCAGCGCGCGACGACTCGCCCTGGTGAGCCCCGTCCGCCCTGCGTGGCGGCTGCTCTGCGTGGTCTCTTCGAGGCGAACGCGAACAGGCCACGCACTGCGCACAATATCTTCTTCCTCTGCCTTCTCCTATTCTCTCACTTTGCGCGCGCACACACTTACACGACCATACGTCAGGAGACCAGCCGGGAGCTTACAGCTTGACACGGCCCCGCTGGGGGAAGATACCTAGAGATGGAACATTCCCGCAAGCCAACGTGTGGGAGGGCACAGGATCTCATCATGCACTGGGGAGGAAACACTGCTTTCTCCCGGGATAAAACATTCAGTGCACAAACGGGACTAATAACTCTAGAAGTTGATGTTCACGGAAACATCAATACGTTCATCTGTTCGACCTAACCGACTAGCTCTTGTCCAAAATCTTGCCACCGTCGGGACTCGAACTTTAGGACCTCCCGGCCAGAGGCACTGCATTCTTATCAGTTGATGCACTGAGCCACCTTTGCTGGTCTGGCTCCTCGAGATTCGAGCTCCCGCTCTCCAACCATTTCGCTTTGTGTCTTCCCCCCAGCTTCTCACACTCCGTCTCGTCCGTCGTCCTGTCCCAAGCCACGCCTTCCTTCCCGCCCTTCTCCCCGTCCACTCTCGCCCCCACACTTCATCGCGCGGCGCCTGTTTTCAACGTTTTCAATTCAACGTTTATTTACAATCTTCATAAACGAGAACAATAAGTAAATTTCTTGTGTAGTTAATTAGCATTGATTGAAGAAGATACTCATTAGGGGGCGGATTTTAACAAAATGTCATTAATTTTCTTTTCGCTTTAGAACAATGCCGTTTGGTATAGAAATTCATTTTATGGTATGATAAAGAAGATGACTCATTTATATACATAGTTTTTTGTTTTTTATCGATTTCGGCTAATAAGTCAATTTTCAACTTTTTCCGTCATTTTTAATGCATTTTCGCTGATTTTATGGATTCTGATGTGATTTTAATGGTACTTGCTTCAAATAATATCTACATGGTGCAACACATGTTCTCCACAGACTTCTTGAATACCTATACCTGGAAGCCTATTCGAATTCGTTGCTCAGAAGTTGTGTCAGCCGTTGTGAATATGTAGTCTAAGGTTCCTGTGACGCCTGTCAGCGTCATTGGCCTTTCAGCCTATTTCGGGAGAAATAAAGACAGATATTCTGGCAAAGAACAGTGCAAACCAAAAGTTTAAAAGCTGAGTTCACCTGAACGTATACAGGAAGTCTCGATTACATCAGTAACTATTCAGCAGCTTAAGTTGTTCGCAACTGGTTTTGATGGCATATTTTACGTTATTTTTTTGTTTGTTTTAGGGCATTTTAAAAACAGTTTAAGAGCGTTTTATTGATCATTTTCGGTAACATTTTAAGTCATCAAAATCCCTACTCTTTAATAATTTCTATTAATACAATTTATTACATATATAGCTACACTTCAAATTCTGTATTTCGAAACCATTATCTAACAAATTTATGGTACAGCGCTTGAACTTACTAATTCTATCCACTCCACCCGTTCCACCTACTGATATGGGCCCCTGTGCTATGCACTCCGTTGATGCATTCCACTGAGCTCTCCAGCTGGGACCCACTCAGCTCTCGTTTATCTACTCGTTTAGGCCATCCAAAGGGAAAAGTGCGCGACAACAGACGTAAAAGAAGGAGCTTTCACAGAATTTGATCTGCAAGTCGCGAGTTTCACAATAAACATAAGGTCGATCCGGTGGCCGAGATCGCGAAGGCAGTAGTGTCGTAGTGATCTCGGACCGAAGGGTCGCGGGTTTGTGTCCCGCCTCAAGCGTGGTTGTATTTCTGTTCGTCCTTTCACCCCTTACCATCACCATATTGTTTCTTCTTCACAGTAACCATAACGTTAACTCTAATAGTGGTCACTAATGATGCGACGATGTTGATACGACCTTAAATAACAAAAGTAAATAAATAAATAAATAAATAAAAATTGGAGTCACTAACTCAAATAGCTATTAACTTTATTAACAAATAACGTATGTTGTTGAACTTCGTAAACCGAGGCGTAAGCCAAGGTTTTTCGAAAACTAAATACGAAAACTAATATACAATACTCGTTGTGGACGTATCACATTGTTAAAAGTATATATCAATGCGAATAGAGAAAATTTATAAAAGCATGTAGGCTCTGTAAAATTTTGCGACAATTTTTTGACGTAAATATGTTTTTTTGTTTAAGTCTTTGAGATGGCTCATGGGCAGCGTACTAGCTTCCCCTGCAGTGGTCCCGGGTTCGATTTCCGGTCGAGGCAAAAAAAAGTTGTAGCTTTCTTTGAAAATTGTCCCAGTTTCTGTAGCTGAGAGACGAAGAAAAGCTCAAGCAGGCGGATCTTGGTAGTTACGGTGAAGAGAATACGCCATGTTCGCCTCATGCCGCTCTTACCCCCAAACATGGAAATGTAACTAGACCTAGGCATGGGGGACATCGGTAGCTGACCGACGAATTCTGACTACCGACCCAATAACGCCGAATACATACAAATATGATGTTTGTGAAACATGGCTATAAACGAACATTTCGACGCATGCGCATTAGTACATTAAACAGTTCTTAAAAAAGGCAAGTAGCTCATTCGGTCATTACGTCTTTGGTTGAAATGGAATTTGTCAAACGCGCTAGTACTCCTGAAGTAAATGAGAACCAATGGATCCTATTACACGGCGGTCGCGTTTGAACGAGTATTTCGTGTTTCCAAGCGCGTCAGTAGGGTCAATAGTCCCGTAGGTGTAGTGCACGTTTTATCACGGGAGGTGGCAGTGTTCTTCCCTCCCTGGATGGTGAAATTCGGCATCGACCTACGTAGGCTTGTGAGATTTTCCCCATCCAGGTAACTTCAACCGGCCAGGCATCGCCCCACCCGGTCAAGATCTAACCTCTCGGCTTGTCTCCTGAAATGCGTGATAGTGTGTCTAACGGGCGAGGGGGAAAACAGATAAGGAAGGAAAGATTGCGCGCGATCCGTGTTCAATTGTTAGGGTACAGATCCAGCATTTGCCTGGCGTTGTTCGGAGAAACTACGGAAAACTACCGCTCAGAGCAGCCGACCGCTGGACGTCTCCAGACAGCGGATGAATTCTACATATCTTGCTACTGTCGAAAATTCGGTCACCGTCAGGATTACTCTAGGAGCCCTACGACGACCTGGTCAGAGGCACTCGACATCAGTTTATGCCCTCAGACACTTCAGCCTGTTCCCCACCGCTCGTAATTGTCGGAATTAAAACGACAATATTTTAGCATTGAATAACTAATACAATATCAAAATATGATATTACAAATATGACACTGTCTAACCTTTCTACTGATCCTATTGCATTAATTGTCCAACCTGCTCTAAGACAATTCCAACGAGCTGGCTCCGAATAAAACTGACATTTGATTTTTATCCAATTAAAACATTTTGGCGTTATTTATTTATTTATTTACAAAAACAGTTAAAACTGCGAGCCGTGCAATGGGGAGATGTGAAGTTTGTATAAGTTTTCATAATTCTGTGTTTCCTACCCTAAGCCATATACTAATTGACTTTTGAATATAGAACAAATGAGCGTTTTTTGCAATGATTGTTAACCATATATTCGCTCCAATGTAAAAATATATTTTCAAGGGTACTTCAGCTATAGATTTAGGGTCTTATTCCTCATCATGTCCTTCGTGAAGGAATAATACTTCCTGATGCGACAACATGGAGAACGATAATTGGAATAACTATATTTCCCACCGAATTCTAGAAGACGTGCACAGATATGAAGTTATATTTATAATCGGAAGGAAAACAAGAAGCCATCTCAGCACTTGCTCAGGGATCAGGGAAACTAGAAGAAAATCTGATCGAGATGGGAGTCATTGACCCAGAAATTGAAGTACAATACTTTTTACAGATTGCTTAGAATTATACAGTCTAAATGGTAAATAAACAAATTTACAAAAAATCTTTACAAAATAAACAAATTTACCAACTTACAAACAACAAATTTACAAAAAATTTACAAAAAATAAACAATTTTACAATATGATTGTTAAAATTAATATAACTTTCCTTTTTTATGCTCGGTATTGTCTCTAACTGTGTAGAAACAGTCATGCAGCAAAAAAGATCTTACTTGAGACTGAAAATAAATAAATAAAAAATAGGCCCCCGGTTTTCTCTAGGCGCCCCTAGGGAGAGGGCCCATCTGATGTCCAAAGGAGAACCAATTTTAATTAAAAAATAGATTTTGTTCAAAAAGAAAGTTTGTTTTGTTCGATAGGTGGTTATTGGCGATAGATGGCACTGTGATCGACTAGTTTTGTATGAGAAGAACCATCATCATTGGCGCGAGCGTATACTAATGCACGGTGCTCATAATTACCCTTGTCTTGGAACCATTACTTGTTTGTTGAACTGTATGTTTTGTTCTGGCCAATACTTACTATATTCCTGTTTCACTTACTATGAGATCCATACTGAAGGTGATTATCTTTGCGATTCTGTTTTGATCATAGATCAGCGTGTCGCTCGCGAGCGACCGATCGTCATGCTGGCCGTGCTATTCCACGGTGCGGAGAAATTTTAGAAAAGTAACTTTTTAGTTCTTTGAGTCGACTGCTCGTTGTAGAGTCACCGTAGGAAGGCAGCTTGTGGTAGCAAGATGACCATTCACTACTCATATCTCATTGGTACACTCATGATCTTTTCTTCAGAGTACTGCAAGTGAAGAGTGTACTATAAATGTGACCTAACATTGTGTATTGTTAGTGTTAGTTTTTATCTACAGTGCTGTGACCTGGTAGGATATACGTTTGTTAACAACAATTGGAACCGTTAAACGTCGTCTGAAAGTAGCCGAGTTTGACCCGCGAACTCCGTCGCAACTCCAAAAGCAAAGAAGAATCTCATGATGAGTTACTCCGTAACACCTGGTTAAAAAGTCAAATAGTACGCACACATACATACATGCATATTTAGGTTTACATACATAGCTAGCCGACCAAGCTGTTAACTGATTGAGCCTTACATATATTGTTTATTTATATTTTTGAACATTTTAAGTAAATGATAACTGACTTAAAGTTAGTGATTATTAAAAGCACGTGTCACTACCATTGTGGAACGGGTCTCGAGTTCGAATTCCTGGGTATGAAGTGTTAGACGCTTGTCTTTCGTGTGTTATGTCGCGGAAGACATCTCGTTCGGTTAACAATAGCTCGAAAAGCTTTAGTGTCTTCTTGTAATTCAAAATACCCCATTGGAGGAGGCAAAGAAATATTGGCTTTGGCGGGAAAACCCCAACCAAGAAAGGAAAATAATTTTAGATGCAGTGTGATGTAAGGAAAAAATGCATAGCTTCAGGAGCAATATTCAGTAAATCAGAACCAAAAATTGGTATTAAGTCTTTTCAAAATGAAAAATGCACTTCTATGTTGCATACCCTTTTTGGGGAACTTTTTGTATAACATTTTATTGGGACTTATTTTCGAAAACTTGGTAACTCGGTACAAATAATATGCAATCTCTTGCGATATGATCACCACCATTACATCATTGGCCTGATAATTAATTCAAAACTATTTCTTGTTGTTAGAGGTAAACAAATACTATTGCAACCACTTGGAACGTCCCGGGAGGCAGTTGAAAATCTCAAATTCTAAATTGAAACATTTTAAAATTATTTCAGCATACTAATTTCAAAATTAACGTCAATAATAAATCGGTAAATATAAAAACGGCGCAGCTATTTTTGTAATTTTAATTCAATGTATTCCTCTCACAGTGTGACCTCCATATCGATCTGTTTTTCGTTCTGTGTCTCTTGATCCATTGATTGAGTTTCCGGACGTATCAACTGCTGTCGTCATAAATCCCGTAAGTGTGGTGCATGATCTATTGCCGGAGGTGTTGGTGTTCCTCCCCCAACGCGCATGCAAACGTAAGATAGCAGGCGATCCGTGACCCGTTTGTTGTAGGGTACTGCGTCACTACATATTAATCGAGAAAACAACGAAAACCACTATCAAAAGAGCCATCCGCTAGAATTCTCCTCCATACAATGGCTGAATTCGATTTTGCTATGTAGATAGCAACGAAAATTCCCCATAGCTGGGATTCGAACCCTAAGACCTCCATGTCCAAGTCGTTACCGTGGCAAAAGTTGTCGTCCCGAGCTAACGCTGCGGAGGAGTGTCTAATATTCTCGGAAGTTTTCTTAGCGCTCGCAGCGCGGGTGGCGGGGAAAAGTCTTTTATCTGCGCCACATCGCAGATGGGCAGCCTACGATTGTAGTACTAACACTTTGGACATTCGCTGATTGATTGATTTTTTCGTGTTTCCGGGTGCGTCAGCTGCTTTGGTCATTAGTCCCGTTAGTGTAGTGCATGCTTTTTCTCGAGGTATAGCTTCCCCCGCTAGATGGCGAGATCCGTCGGCTAGTGGGGTTTCCCCCCTAACCAGTACTCTCTCACCAGTGGGGCACCGCCCCAGCCGAGACAAACTCTAAGCTCCCGACCGGTCTCCCGGAATATACGGTAGTGTAGTGCATGTTAGTGTAAGTATGTGTGTGTAGGGGAGACTACAAGAGCGCACTACAAGAGCGAGCACCACTTTGCCCCACAAGAGCGAGGACCACTTTGCACCACAAGAGCGAGGACCACTTTGCACTACAAGAGCGCGGACCACTTTGCACCACAAGAGCGAGGACCACTTTGCACCACAAGAGCGAGGACCACTTTGCACCACAAGAGCGAGAACCACATTACACCACAAGAGCGAGAACCAAATTGCACTACAAGAGCGAGCACCACTTTGCCCCACAAGAGCGAGGACCACTTTGCACCACAAGAGCGAGGACCACTTTGCACCACAAGAGCGAGGACCACTTTGCACCACAAGAGCGAGGACCACTTTGCACCACAAGAGCGAGGACCACTTTGCACCACAAGAGCGAGGACCACTTTGCACCACAAGAGCGAGAACCACATTGCACCACAAGAGCGAGACCACCCCACAAGAGCGAGGACCACTTTGCACCACAAGAGCGAGAACCACATTACACCACAAGAGCGAGAACCAAATTGCACTACAAGAGCGAGACCACTTTGCACCACAAGAGCGAGGACCACTTTGCACTACAAGAGCGCGGACCACTTTGCACCACAAGAGCGAGGACCACTTTGCACCACAAGAGCGAGGACCACTTTGCACCACAAGAGCGAGAACCACATCTACACCACAAGAGCGCGCACCACATTGCACTACAAGAGCGAGCACCACATTGCCCCACAAGAGCGAGGACCACTTTGCACCACAAGAGCGAGGACCACATTACACCACAAGAGCGAGAACCAAATTGCACTACAAGAGCGAGCACCACTTTGCCCCACAAGAGCGAGGACCACTTTGCACCACAAGAGCGAGGACCACTTTGCACCATAAGAGTGAGGACTACTTTGCACCACAAGAGCGAGAACCAAATTGCACTACAAGAGCGAGCACCACTTTGCCCCACAAGAGCGAGGACCACTTTGCACCACAAGAGCGAGGACCACTTTGCACCACAAGAGCGAGGACCACTTTGCACCACAAGAGCGAGAACCACTTTGCACCACAAGAGCGAGACCACTTTGCCCGCAAGCGCAAACGTTCCAATGGCAGCGATAGGTGCCAGTTCGCAAACCGTGTAGCCTGTTCTGCTGCATAACGAAGCGCCACCGCATTGACACGCGGCTACACGCCGCAGGGCTGGCCGCACGCCGACCGGTCTGACGCATGACACTGAGGGTACGAACACGTAGAACGCTGGCACGCTGACACCTGCATCCACTGCTCATAAGCAGCGCTGCTCGACCAGCAAGGGCGGACACATAGGACACCGAATCTAGAGGTTCTTTCTAGTGCTCCACTTCCACGCGTGTGCGAGATAGAGAGCGGACTGCGGACCATGCATTTATCGAAATTACTTCCAGAGACACACAATAAGAAAATGCCATGTTTTTATGAAAAAAGTAAACTAAAATGTGTAACCAAATAACAGATGTGCTATTGAGTGCGTTTTGAATTCAAAATAGAGAATATTAGCCAAATGGATATAGACTGATGTTCCTTTACGAGAATTATAAAGTGTGTGTGTTTTAAAAAGCACTATTATTGATAAATAAGGATTTGATAAACTTTCAAATAACGAAATTCAATTGGATTCACATAACATTACAAGGAAATGCACAGAACAACCGTCCAATAACCAATTCAGGGAGATACTTTTCTGAAATTTGTTTGTGTAATCATTCAATTATTTACACTCACAGAAATTGAGAATTGTTTCTGAAAACGTATTGTTTAGTTTCTATTGATTTTATTCAATTTACCACTCAATGTATCTTTTAACATAAATTAAAAATATATTTGAGTTAATGTAGATGTTTACTTGTTTATTTCCGCAGCAATTTCTTTCTAAAATTTTTCCACATTTGTTTCCATGTCGTTTGTCTCTTTATCCCACACAGTAGGCCTCACGAACACCTTCGATGTCAAGAAAGTACTATATCCATTTTGAATCTTGTCAACAGATATGTTCTGAGAATATAAATTTGTTTGCACTTCAACAATGATTTATTCAGAACTGAACTTTATTACAGTGTACAACTCAACCCAAAACCTCCATAAGCTTTACAATGTGATATGCCTCTCATCACGCCCCGGCGTCACCGCCGGCCGTACGAAGCGTAGGCTGATCCTCCTTGCTGTCCCTGCAATGACCACGGCCCCAGTTCGAACGTCTCTGGAGGGGGTGGGTATCTCTCCCACTCCCACGTAGTCACCGCCACCGAGCGCGCCCCGGCTCGGTCCGTGCGTAGGTCCCCTGCAACCCGTTGGCTGTCGTCGCTGCCCACCAGGCGATCTAGCTGCCCCTTTCAGCGACTCGCCTGAGCTGGCTGGACTCCGTCTATCCTCGTACGGTATTAACTCGGAACTCGGACGTAAATAGAAATGAAACGAACTGTAGCTGTGGCGCTTGTGAACGCGTTGTACAAGATGTCCGGGGAGGAAACGTCGGAATTTCGAAAATAAGCTCTTAAGACATTTTTAAGCATATTTTGTCTAATAAACTACATGGATATTCCGAATGGCAGAACCGCAATATGCACGCAAATGTTGGTTTACAAATATGCTTTCTTCGCAAGCATTTGCGTTGTAGAAGCATATAAGCACTCCAGAAATATGTATTTTTTTATTATTAACAATATAAACGAATATATTCGTTGAGAAAGAAACATTAACCGAGAAAAAAGCAGTCGAACTGTGTAAATTGAGTGGTTTTTAATTTTTGGTTTAATTTTTCTTTGTGATCAAATATGTTCATTTATTTTGTTGAGGGGTTGTTAATGCGATTCACCCATTTGGAATATCCATGTAGTTTATTAGACAAAATATGCTTAAAAATGTCTTAAGAGCTTGTTATTGATTTTTCGACGTTTCCTTCCCCCACACGTGTATAGGGGGCGCCGCCTCTGGCAGACTCGCGCCCTGCCTGGGCGCTGCTGGTGCGTGTCCCGTCCGCTTCGCTGCTTCAAGCAGCCCCAGAGCGCGCGCTACCCTTGATCCGCGCGCACGACAAGTCTAAGAGATCGCCATACACATCGACTCGCGTTCTAAAGCCACGATTCGATTGAGTGTGCAGAGACCGCACCGTAATTCCTAGGAGTTGCATCAGCTGGCAGGCGTTGATGTGTGAGTGGCGGTAACTTTCGTTATGCCCTTTCGGAAAGCTTTCGTTATGCCCGCCACCATTTGATAACATGGCACATGTTCATATTCTTCGCGCACGTTTTCTTGAGCCCTCACTTCGCTAGTTGAGACAGGAGAGGAGTGTTTGGTTATTTTTACAAAAATAGTTTTATATCAAATTTGTAATTCGTTTTTCGATCCAAAGTAGTGTCTATTACATCGGAGCGAACATTTCTGGTTATCAGATTTTGTGTGTAACGCTAGTTGCCATCGATTATTCTTAATTCAACTAACGTTGGCAAAGGAGTGGGGGTAGGTATTCCGGGGCTCCAGGAAACGTGCGCGTGTGATACCGTTCCCAGAGTGTGCATTGTATATTTTGACACTCTACCATAGCCAGTCGCAGCGCTAACTTCTCTCCGACCGAGAATCTTGGGGCTGCTATTAAGCCATCAGGGCTTCACTCCTTCCGACTTATCGGCAAGAGCTGCGCCATCAGATGTCAGCTGTATGGCTTGGAATATCACAGACCTTTAATCGAGACTTGTAGAACCCCAATCCACGACGTTTGGGCGCTTCTGTTAGCCGACATGGCGGCCAGACGCCGTACATATATGCTATGTCCGTGTACCCTAATAAATGTTACTCCTCCAAAAGTGAAATATAATGTATGCGTCTCTGCGTAAGAGGGTCGGCATGCACCGCTTGGGAGTCGATGGAATTTTTTCAATCAAAAATAAAGTGACGACTGGGTTTCAATAGTCGAATATGAACCATTGACTGATCTTTACAATCACGGCCATTTACCCCTTGTCGGGCGTTGAGCGCATTCTTTGGAGTAATCCTCCGTTACTCAGTCATTACTATACTAGTCAAGTCTCGTCCCGTCGCAGTCAGTCAGAGCCTTTTATCCCTTCGGCTAGGGGCTCAACGCCGTTAGATCTCGGGGTTTCTAGCCGGTCACCCAACCAAGGACCCGCGAGTCTCGAATTCGCTTAACCTTCGTGACTTCACGGAGCGTAATAAACGATTTGGCTAGCGGCGCAGGCCGCTATTTACTTCCGAAGCTTCGTTATTATTAGGGGATTGGTTTTTTATCACAGGGCAATACGTCAGATCTCGTCGACCAAAGCGTATGACTCATTCTCTGTCAGTTGTGAGATTTTCGTATACTTCTATGTTTGAGAAAATTGTCAAATAAAAACTCTGTGCCACAGTAAATCTCTTCTAGTTTTATACTGTATTTTCAATTTGAATATATCTCTCTAAGTTCATTTTTACTTTCTCGCAACGGAGTAGAGAGAACGTTATGTAATGCTGCGCAAAGAAACGGCGAATTTTCGGCAGAAAAACTCTTATCACAGGGCCCTGGTAACGAAAACGTGAATAAATCCAAATGCAAAATTTAAAAAAAAATCCTCTAACACGTAGTGTAGCCAAAATCCATGTTTTTTGGGACATTGATACCGGAAAATCGAATGCGGTAAAATGTCTGGCTATTTGTCCGTCCGTCTGTCTGTCCGTCTGTGAACAATGCTAGTGGGTAAACCGTTTAGCCGATTTTCTCCAAAATCGATATTCCTCAATCAATCTGGCTGATGTTGTGACTTCTCTGAGTTTGAAACTGATATTTCAATTTTTGAGGGGACGTTACATGAAGCCTCTGGAACATTTTCAAAATTAAAAAATTGCTCCATCGTTTTTTATTAAATTTTGTTGTTGAATAGTGTAAAGGAACGTTTAAGAAAATGGTGCGAGTCTCATGTCCGTTGGAAACTGATTTTTCGAAAATTGCAAACTATTTTGGCATCTTCCTACAAGAAAAATAATAAATATAGAGATTTTTTCTTTAATGAAATCTGTTCCTTAAAGATAGATTTTGAAATAAGGTCATGTATAATTTTTCGAAAATTTGAGTACTTTTCGCATAATTTTGCATAAAATTACGGTCGAGAAAGTATGTGCTGCTTCAGTACAACTGGTTTCCTTTGGCGGGGAAAGAGGAAATCTTTGCAATCAGCTGGACTCAATTAAAACTCCACTGTCCGTTTACACACTGGGGAACATTAAAGTAGCGTCTTCCTGAAAATTATGAAAAATCGTGAAATTTCATCTTTTTTCGATTTTTATTGAGTCGTTTTCTCTGTTGTATTCTCTTTTAAATACCTCAAATCATTTCTTTTTTATCTCATTTAGTTTTTGAGCAAATATTTTTATTTCGAAGCGAGTGCGCAAGTGCTAAGCTCCTCATTGTCAGCTGTGAAGCCCTTAAACTTAAATTCAGATGCATTTTTTCTGAACTGGGAATTTTCAACACATTATTGCATGTCAAACATCATAAATCAGAAACCATAAAAGATAGAATAGAATAGAATATTTATTTTGCTACTTAGGAATACATAGAATATTTCCGGTGGTAGCGTTTTCTAAGAAATTTCTACAAATATACAAAACAAACATCAAACAACATTAAAATATTAACATGTTAGCAACTACAATTTTACAAAATTAACCTATTAATCATATTTACTTAGTCTAATTTTAAAATTTTTGACATTCTGAGGGAAAGTCTCCAGCACTGCAGCAGGTAATTTGTTCCAATTTTGTATCGTTCTGTTTACAAATGAGAATTTACCTACATCTGTTCTCTGTTTTCTTTGCCGAATTTTGAAACCATGATCCTTCCGCGCGACGTAAGTTGGTTTAGATAGTCTTTCCCGTACTTCACCCCACGGACGATCCCCTCTTATTGATTTGAAAATGCACAAAGACGCGATTTCTCTCTGCGTTTTTCCAAAGGTTCCCACGATATAAATTCAGAATTTGAACGTCCTCTCCTAACAAATTTTGCAGCATATTTTGTACTTTCTCGAGAGATTTTATTTGCCCTAAACGATAAGGGTCCCAACATATGGAGCCAAATTCTAATATCGGACGTACTAGAGACGTGTACCCTAATTCCCTTGATTTTCCACTTCCTTTTCTAAGTATTCTAATTACAAAGTGTAATGCCTTCCACGCCTTTTTCACTACATAATTTACGTGTTCTGTCCAATTCAGATCCTCGTTTAGTACAAGTCCCAAATATTTACAGCATTTAGCCCTCGGAATATCCTGATTTCCTAGTTTATATATGATATCGTCTGTCTTTCTAGAACGCGCAAATCTAATAAACTTGCACTTGCTGGGATTTAATTTCATTTCATTTGTGATAGCCCATGATTCTAGCTTATCTAAATCAACCTGCAATATTTCTGTCATAATCACTTGTGTTCTTAATTTCCCGATAAATTATACAATCATCTGCCAAAGGCGTATTTTTGATTGAATTCCCTGCCAAATATCATTAATATACGCTATAAATAACAACGGACCTAGGACACTTCCCTGTGGCACTCCGGACGTTACTTCCGCCCTCGAAGAGAAATTTGACCCGATTCGCACCCGTTGAGTACGCGAGCTGAGAAATTCTCGAATCCAGAGAGCAATTCTTCTGTCTACGTTGTTTACTAATTTTTGTATTAATTTATCATGGGGAACGAGGTCGAACGCTTTTGTGAAATCTATAATAATTGCATGAACAATGGAACCTTCATCGAGAGAATCAGCAATGTCCTGACAGTGACTACCTGACTCTCGCATGAATATCCTTTTCTAAAACCGTGTTGCCCTTCGTAAATGATGTTATTCTTATCCCAAATTTTGCGTAAGTATTCTGCCACTAAATGTTCCATTTGCTTACACACTACAGACGTTAGACTTACTGGGCGATAATTTTCAACATTTTGACGCGAGCCTCCTTTGAAAATTGGGACCAATATGGCATTTTTCCAATCCCGAGGAATACAGGAATTGTTCAGTGATATCTCGAAAAGCCGTAATAGGCACGATAACATAGCTTCTCCCCCTAATTTGAGAATTTCCCCGAAAATTCCGTCCGGTCCCGTTGATTTATTATTACCTATTTTGGCAATTCTTTTCCTAAGTGCTCTAGGATTTAGTACAAAATTTTCTCCTTCGCATTCGTTTACGGTGATCTTCCTTTTATCTGCAAAAACTGACGCGAAAAATTGGTTAAATATATTTACTTTTTGTTTATTGTCTACCACTAAGTTATTACTACCGTTTCTTAACGACGGGATTTCTTCGCGATTCCCCTTGCGCCTCCGTACGTATTTAAAAAAAATATATAACTGTTTCTATACAATACTGTTTTATTTTACTATTTCTATACAATACTGTTTCTATACAATACTGTTTCTATACTGATCGTCAAAACGAAAAATAATGTTTACTTTAACAAAACCAAGATATAGTATAATGAATTAGTTTACATTTGCATTATATAATTAAAAAAAGACTCAAATGCCTGTACCAAGTAATGTACTTCAGCTTCCGGGTCAATGACCCCCATCTCGTTCGGGTTCTTGTCCAGTTTCCCTGATCCATTGAGCAAATGCTGAGATGGCCCCTTGATTTGCTTCTGGACGAAAAAGTAGCTTCACTATGCGCACGTTTTGTTGACCTTTCTTTTTGCTTGTAGAGGTTGTAGAGCTTAGGGTGAGTTTCTATTTTGTTAGCAATACAGAAAAATCAAATCTGTTCGTTTTTCCCGCTACAAATATGTTTTCTGGGATTGGGAAGGGACTCTGAAACTCAAGAAAGCGTGAGCAGATCAATTTCTCCCCCATACGTCACATAGTTTTTGACTAAATAAATAAATAAAAATAAATAAAAGATGATATAATTCTTCTTGAAGCTTGCAACGTATGATTTTCTTTAGATAATGGACTATAATAGTTAATGTACCACTGATAGTTTCAGTTAAATGAACTGAAATGCCCTAAATATACTTTTAAACAATTATTTTTAGGAAATAATCGAATCCTGACTCTATTTTTCACAGCTCCTTTACCATTCTAGTTCGTTCTGTACAAAACAAGTTTGTGTTTAATTTACAAAAAGAGTTATCAAAATATATCTTAAAACTTATGGAGATAGGATGTCTGAAGTAAAAACAATTATTTTGGCCGATTGATTATAAAAAGTTCCGAAATTATTTTTAAAGAAATTGTATGATCTCCAAGAGTCGTTAGAAACCAAATGTTGAAAGGAAACAAAATAGAAACAATATACTTGATATTATTTCCTCAGGTAGACAACTACTTTTAACCTAGCCTTTCAGCCCTCCGCTGCGACTCTTCCACCCATTGCGGCGGAGTTCGATCTCACGCCGCTTGCGGCTTGCAATCCCGTAGCGGCGCTTGCATCCTATTACTGGCGAATCCTTGCTGTAGCCGTCGCATACCAATGTGGGAGATAATGACGGGCGCCAGCGTAGTCAGCAAAGTGTTGTTTAGGTAACACCTTAGTTTCATCGCTTATTGGGCGTTTACAAAATAATTTGAAACCGATGCCATTCGTAATGACTTGTTGGAAATTCCAGCATTCTCTTCTCAAAGTCAAGTCGGCTCTTTAACACGATTGCAATCTTAGTTTATTATCAGTCCGTACAGAAAACAGTTGTGGAAACGGAGCAACAGTGTGAATGTAGAACTAATTTTTTTAAATGTGACCATCTGAGTCTCCGCGGAAAGGACCGTAAGTACAGAAAATAATCAAAACATAAATGCCGTTGCCACATCTCAAAAACTGAAATACAAACTTACAGAAAATGATTGTAATATATAGCAGAATAGGATAGACACACTTTCCCTTCAGTTGAATTGCAATTTATTTTGGGGTCCGCTGGTTTGGTGTTCTCTGGGTAGGGAGTGATTTCTCCGATCAACATCAGGCGAATAAACGGGTGACGAACCGCAGGCGAACTTTCCTTCCTCTTCCTTGTCCTACCATCACCATTTACTTCCATACACTTACACTTCCATGTAGTACACTGCCACACGTGTCGGGAGACGAGTTGGGGACTTCGGGCTTGTCCTGGTTGGGGCGATACTCCAATGGTGGGAAATACCTGGTTGGGAAAAACCCCACCAGCCGACGTGAAGGTCGGCGCCAAATCTGGTGTAATGTTCCTCCGCTGGACGAACTTGCGTGGCAACATCACACAACTTCCGTGCTAAAGCATGCACTACACTTATGGGACTAATGACAAGCGCCGTTGACGCGACCGGAAACACGAAAGAATAAACGAAGCAATGCGTATGCGGAACGGTGTTGATACGTGCCTGTTGATGCCAGCATGTTCCGCAGGCCAGCGTGCATGGCGGACGGCGCGCGCAGCCCAGGGCCGGCGCCGCCCCACGCGCAGCCCCTCGCGCAGCCTCAGGCGCAGTCGCCGGCGCAGGTGGCGCGCCTCTTCTTCGCCGAGTCGTCCATCCACGGCCTGCGCTACCTCACGCTGCCTCGCGTGTCGCTGGCCGGCAAGTGAGTGAACCACTTGCCAATAGCCCCCACTCATAGCGCTGCGCCCCGAAAAGTGTCTATGTTTGTATCTGCAAAGTAATTGTTAACTCAGTAATCTTAGAAATTCTATACATGATTTGTTACATTTTATTTGCATTTGTACAAAATGGTATTCTGATCTGTTAGTTACTAATGTAAACATTTGTACATGATTGGCCGGTTTGTGCAGCTATTGTTTTATGATTTAGAAACCCAAAAGAACAAATAATGTTTAATGTTAAATGTTCATATAGTTATAAACTTTTCTCACGGAAAATTTTGTATTCGAAAGGGATTAAAATACTGGATAAATTTATAACAATCACTTATTTTAAGTAATGTTTTAACGTGCCTATTATTATTATTATTATTATTATTATTATTATTATTATTATTATTATTATATAATGTGTACTGATTTCTAATTTTATTAACCTGAAAATGGATTCAATTAATTCCCGAAACTCGTCTTGGTTAAACTTTAGATAATAAAATGTCTTTAAGTGCAATTAGATTGCTGACCAGTTGAAATGATTGAAGGCGTTGTCATTGTCAACAATAGTATTTATTTCACAAATAGCAGCTTTCGATGGCTTAGCCATCATCATCAGTTTTCTGCTGTCTGGGAGCCACAAAAACGACTGCCAGTATAAATGTCATGTATATAAATGTCAACTACAACTCACCACTGAATCAATTGCTGACCAGTGCTTCACTTAGATGTTTTCACTTCCATTTCTATATTCTTAAAAAGAGTTAAAACCGTTTGGTCTAGGACACAATGTTCATAGAGAAGTTATTAATTCATGAATTATTTCATTCATGTACCCAGCACCCATTTATGACTACAGAGGATACCGCGTATTATCATTCCCGACCACCGATAATATGATAACATTAACGGATTGATAACAATAGACGACACATTCTATTTGGTAAATTAGCAAATGGAAACGAAATATCCTCGATTCTGGTTTTGCACCTGCTTCTTATTATCTCTGAGGATTCCATTAATTTAAATCTATACACACAATGTGTCGAAATTAACTGACCCCTGCTGAACACCACTTCAGAGCTCAAGCAATTCTAATTCTTGCCTGATTTTCGTCGTAGGAGGTTGATACATTTTTTCATACTATGTCGTCTTCTGTCAGTCAATTCCATTCTTAAATTTTTTTAGTCGTATTCGGAGGTCGAAAGCACAAACATTTTTCACGCGAACACCAAGCAATATTTGCATGGCATTTTGGGAATCGCGACCCATGAGGGGCCAATGCTTAGTAATCGAAATATGTTTCAAAATAATAACTGGAAACGAATTCTGAACACAATAAACGACTTACCCGTAACGTTGAAATACCAGTCTGAGCGGAATATCATAACATTAACCGAATCATAACATCAACCGTGTCTCTTCAATACCTGTGCACGTTTTCGTGAGCTATTTCGGGAATATAGATGCATGAATAATTGTTTTCCACTCGATAGCGACAGTCTAAATTAATAGTCTAATTTGTAGCTAATTTCCCTTTGCAATGCTTTTATAGGGAACCAATCTTTTCATCAATTGTTGACAAAAACGCTTGTTGCTTCTTTTTTTCATAATTCAAATTAATATTTGTGTTAGAACTAACATACCAGAGAGCTCAAGAAACCATGCACATATTGCATTTCTCTCGTAGTACCTCTCGCAGTTTTTAACTGTTTTCCCGCAAATAAATAAATAAATAAATAAATAAATAAATATCGTAATGTTATGATATGAATGAATTCAGTATTTCATCAAGCGTGATTAGAAAAATTGCCGTCTGCTGTGTGCTGAGGGGCTCGTGCTCGCAGGGCGTGCTGGCTGGGCGCGCTGCTGACGTGCGCGGGGTGCGCGGGCGTGTTCGTGGCGGCGGCGTGGCGCGCCTTCCGAGACGCGCCCACGCGCACCGTGGTGGAGAGCACGCACTTCCCGCTGCAGCGCGTGCCCTTCCCGGCCGTCACGCTCTGCCCGGCCATGCGCGTGCGCCAGCGCGCCGGCTTCAACCAGCTCACCAGGTGAGACCCGCTCCGCCCGCTCTCCGCCCGCTCTCCGCCCGCTCTCCGCCCGCTCTCCGCCCGCTCTCCGCCCGCTCTCCGCCCGCTCTCCGCCTGCTCTCCGCCCGCTCTCCGCCCGCTCTCCGCCCGCTCTCCGCCCGCTCTCCGCCGCTCTCGCCCGCTCTCCGCCCGCTCTCCGCCCGCTCTCCGCCCGCTCTCCGCCCGCTCTCCGCCCGCTCTCCGCCCGCTCTCCGCCCGCTCTCCGCCCGCTCTCCGCCCGCTCTCCGCCCGCTCTCCGCCCGCTCTCCGCCTCGCTCTCCGCCCGCTCTCCGCCCGCTCTCCGCCCGCTCCGCCTCGCCTCCGCCCGCTCTCCGCCCGCTATCCGCCCGCTCTCCGCCCGCTCTCCGCCCGCTCTCCGCCTGCTCGCCCGCTCTCCGCCCGCTCTCCGCCCGCTCTCCGCCCGCTCTCCGCCCGCTCTCCGCCCG
Source organism: Teleogryllus oceanicus (assembly GCA_964035755.1). Classification (NCBI taxonomy): domain Eukaryota; kingdom Metazoa; phylum Arthropoda; class Insecta; order Orthoptera; family Gryllidae; genus Teleogryllus; species Teleogryllus oceanicus. Next base: position 2,242,788 of record CAXIVR010000001.1, read on the forward strand.
CTCTCCGCCCGCTCTCCGCCCGCTCTCCGCCCGCTCCGCCCGCTCTCCGCCCGCTCTCCGCCCGCTCTCCGCCCGCTCTCCGCCCGCTCTCCGCCCGCTCTCCGCCCGCTCTCCGCCCGCTCTCCGCCCGCTCTCCGCCCGCTCTCCGCCCGCTCTCCGCCCGCTCTCCGCCCGCTCTCCGCCCGCTCTCCGCCCGCTCTCCGCCCGCTCTCCGCCCGCTCTCCGCCCGCTCTCCGCCCGCTCTCCGCCCGCTCTCCGCCCGCTCTCCGCCCGCTCCCCGCCCGCTCTCCGCCCGCTCTCCGCCCGCTCTCCGCCCGCTCTCCGCCCGCTCTCCGCCCGCTCTCCGCCCCGCCTCCCGCTGCGACCACACCGTTCTCGCCGGCTGAGTTCGATCAATGCCAGCGTTGATGCTCTCGCTGCAGCGGCTCTGACTGGGAGGTAGCAAAAATTCGAGTCCCGACGACGGCGGACCAGTGGCTCAGGGCGTCGACTGATATCACTGCAGCGCCTCTGACCTAGGTTCGAGCTCCGTCGGTGGCAGGATGTTCGAATTTAGTTAGGAACCTAAGTTGAGTTCATCCGCCGTCTGGAGGAGAATTCAAGCGGCCAGCTGCTCCGATCGGTAGTTTTTCGTGATTTCTCCGATCAATACCAGGCGAATTCTTGAGCAGTATCCTTACAAGTGGACCATGAATCGCGCGCGATCTTTCCGTCCTCTTCCTTCACCAATTCTCACCTTTACTTACATACACTTGCACTTACATGCACTACACAACACACATGCCGGGGGATGCCGGGACAAGCATGCACTACACTTAGGAGACTAATGGCCTATAATTGAATCACTAATCAATCAACCGATCCCCTCAACCCGGCAGTTCACTCAATGCCACCACCGCCGATGCCGCTGCAGCTCCTCTTACTGGGAGGTATTAAGAGTTCCAATCGCGACGGTGGCGGATTTTCGTATGTATGTAGTCATGTCGAAGTCAGCCGTTGTCTGGAGGAGAATTCAATGACCGGCTGCTCACCAAGTTGGGTCCCGTCAACCCCGCTCCGGCCCGCTCCACTCCGCCCCATGCTGCTCCGCTCAGTCACGCCTCTGACCCACCCCGTCGCTGCCGGCAGAGCTTACTCAATGTGGCTGAGTAGTGTAGCTCTGAGTCAGTTGATTGATAGTGATTCCGGGCGCGTCAACTACTGAGGTCATGAGTCCCGTAAGTGAAATGCATGTTTTTCATCGTGAAGTGGCTGCGATATTCCAACACTGGATGACGAGATCCGGCATCGACCTCTTATCGACTATCGAGGGGTTCTCCCCAACAAGGTATCTCCCATCAGTGGGTCACCGCCCCAGCCGGGTCACGTTTTAAGTCCCCAACCGGTCTTCCGGGATGTGTGGTAGTGTAGAGCATGTAAGTGTGTGCGTATGTGTGTGTGTGTGTGTGTGTGTAAAGGGTGAGGGTAGGACAAGGAAGAGGCAGGAAAGATCGTGCGCGATCTGTGGTCCGTTTGTTAGGGTACTGCTCCAGCATTCGCCTGGTGTTGATTGGTGAAAACTATCGATCAGAGCAGCCGGTCGCTAGAATTCTCCTCCTGACAGCGACTGAATTCGACCTAGCTGATAGTCTGAGTCAGCTAAGTTAGCTCATCGCTACCATTTTCGCTATCTTTTCAGCGACTCTGACTGGGAGGGTCTAAGGTTTCTAGTCCCAACAGTGGCTTTTTTCGAATATAGCTAGATAGCTAGTTTGAATTCAGCCGCTCTGTCTGGAGGAGTATACTAGCAGGCGGTTGCTCTGATCGATAGTTTACCGTGATTTGTCCGATCAATTGTAAGCGAATGCTCGAGCAGTACCCCCAACAAACTGCCATGAATCGCGCGTGATCTTTCCGTCCTTTTACTTGTCCCGTTCTCTCATCTTACACTTCTACACACATTTATATTGCCAGCGGAGCGCGAGCCCGGCGGTAGCTCAGTCGGCAGATGATTCCAGTTCCTTTCTGACCTACTGATGGTGGAAGGAAGTTGGCAGTGGCTATTTCATAAAATCATACGACATTTGAATTGATAAACACTGGTTTTCGTTTATTCCTGACAAGTGTCAGGGAAGTTACATTCAAAAAGAAAAGAATTGACTGATTGAGCTCGTTTTTTAAATTTAAAATTAAAAGAAACCATTGCTAGGAAAAGAAATGGAAAGTACAAATAATCTTGGTTCTCATAACTAATTACATTCATACCTGAGCGCGGCAACGCTAGTGAAATCATAAAAAAAGAAAAAAGTCCTCGTTGCGCTTGAAGAGCGAATAAATGAACTCATTAGCGTGAGTTTCGCTAGTAAGGCGACTTATGACGAGGAGCGTTGCGCCGACTGGAGTCTTGGGGTCGTCGAACCCTGTCAGCAGGGCGGCGTTCTGGTGGTTGAGGTCCCGAAGGGGCGCCGAGGTTGCCCCCGGCGTGATGGAGGCGGCGGCGCAGGCGGCTGACAGCGCGGGCCGGGGCGGTGGCTGGCGGCTGGCTGGGTCGGGCGGGCGTACTTCAACCACCCTCACGATTTTTCTGCATCCATCAGGTGGTAACCGGAGCGTCGGAACACGGCGTAGCTCAGAGAGTTCTCAGAATTTGTCAACAATAGAGGCGAATATGCGCCCGTTGATCGTTTCGCGGGTCTACTGGCACAGTGACCGAAAGAGGCTTGCTTTGTCTATGAATTTTACTTCCCGTGTATTGTCAATGATAAAACGAGGAAGAACTTTAATATAGCGACACTTCTCTCAAATCTACCAGCGACCCTCTTTACGTTCACTGCTCCGCACGAACGGCCTCTCCCGAGCCTCTCTTTTTCCGTAGCCACTTTCCGAGGAACGCTCAGTCCTAAGCTCACCCTTTTTTCGGGTACGTATCTTCTCATTGGCCTAGAGCTATTGCGTCTTATTTAATTTTCTATCAATCAACTGCACGGATTCTCTGAAATTTTCCACTGACCAGGCACACTCTCTCTCTCTCTCTCTCTCTTCTCTCTCTCTCTCTTTCTCTCTCTCTCTCTCTCTCTCTCTTTCTCTCTCTCTCTCTCTTCTCTCTCTCTCTTTCTCTCTCTCTCTTTCTCTCTCTCTCTTTCTCTCTCTCTCTCTTTCTCTCTCTCTCTCTCTCTCTCTCGTGCATTTAGTATACACACGCGCGCACTAGCCCTTTGCGCTGTATCAGTAAACGCTCGCTCTAATAAACAGATTCTTAGGGCCGGTTTCACTAAACTCGTTCAACTATCTCGCTAATCGTCTTTAAAGTAAACGCGATTAAAATTAAACTCGCTATTTAATCGCGTTTATATTTGCATCTGTTTCACCGCTGAATATATAAACTCGATTATGTTAAACGAGTTTTCGTGCTAAAACCCTGAGGTTGGTACTGACCGCGGAGCATTGTGGGCCTAAAATTTTCTGTCGTATACTCTTTGCAAGCGCGAAATTGTATAATATTCTGAGCAAAGAGGTTAGAAACCATGAAGTCCGTACAGACTTCGTGCATGGATGAATATAGGTGTTAATGAACATGGGTTAATGAACATTAATCTATGTTTCGTGTTAGTAACGATATATTTTAACCTACATGGTCCTCTTAGCTGCTAAGTTACAGAAATAAAATATTGTAATGTAATAACAAATTAATTACTTTTTGTTAAGTTATATTTGTAATGTATAAAAGAAAAAATACAGCATTTGCTAATAAAAAAAAATGTTTTTTGTAAAACAAATATTTTTTTAAAATTATTTTTATTTTAAGTTGCATAAACTGCATAGGTCATGAGCGACTAGTACAGTAATACAATTACAATTCTGAGAAAATAACGACAGTTTTACAAAATTGTAACACTTTTTCTTGGAAACTTGGCGATGATAAAATTTCATTTCCTACACATTTTTTTTCTGTCTTCGATGTGAACGGGGCTTTCCAGAAGGATGTGCTCTATTGATAGAATTCTATTGCAGATGGTCCAAGTAGCTTGTGGAACTTTTTCAATTAAAAATTTATGAGATAATTTAAATTAATGAGATAATTTAGATGAGATAATTTGATCGAATTCTTGACAAAAAAATGAAATTCAAGCTTCTCGTCCACACTTCTCCCATCAGAGAAATAATGTTTTTAAAAACAGTTCTTGATCATAAATCTAATAATGAAAGCAGCTTCTTCATGGGACTTTGGCAAGTTTGAATTATTTGTTTCCAGTTGTTTTTGAAAACTTTTTGGAGGGATGTAGTAGATTCGTAAGACCAGAAAGCATTAAAAACATACATAAACATAATTTTACTTACATACACTATACATTTCAAGTGACTCAAAATTATTACTCTGAATTTAAAAAATAAATTGAGAATACTTTCCACACAACATACAATGGAGGTAAATACACATGTTGATTGGTAAGCAGATGTAGTGTGTGGCCAATTGCCGTGGCATCACCTCACACCTCACCATATTTACGATTAGCTGAATGTTGAAAAGAAAAGGAAGCTAGCCAAGCATGTACTATGTAACATATTTCTGCTAACAAAGACAATTGTAAAGGTGAAACCTCCAACTACAATGAAAGATAAAACAATGTTCAGACAAGGTTAACAAAAAATTAATATTGAAGCTATGATTATAGTTACTACATGCAATGTTAGCCACCTTATTTGTTGATATACTCATCAATATTTTTATTTCAAGGCATTGTAACAAAATTGATATTGCCAACACAACTTGAAATGGTTTGGGTTTTTTCTTTTCTTTTATCTTCTCTTCCTTCTATAGCTATATTCTGATTGACATAAATATAAGTACATGATCAGTAACAACTGTTGAATTATTTTATACTTTATATTATCTTTTCACTCAAGAATCCAATATTCCTGGGTTGTATATTGCAATTTGTATAGTACATGATTTGAGTATTATTTTTGTATATGTATGTAGGTACATTTTATTAACGTTCTTTAATTTTTCATTTTTTTGTTTATTTTTAATTATTTTATATTTGTATTTATGCTTTTCATATTTACTGCTCTGATATATGTCTAGATGAACATTGTAACACTGTTTATGAGTGATACAAGCAATGATTTTGCTAACATTCTCTGCAATAATCACCACCATAGATACATTTTTTGTTAACCAGAACTGAGCATTGTTTATACACCTTTGGAATAGACTGTTACCAGAAGTATATTTTGTTTCAACTAGTACATGCTTGGTCAATTTCCTTTTCTTTTGAACACTGCTAATTGTAGACATGGTTTGGGTGTTGTGAGATACATCATAGAAGAGCCATAAATTACTTCTGGTTATCATTTGTATTTAGCTCTATTGTTATTTGTTGTAAGTATCCGTTTATAATAGTTTTTTCAAATTGATTGTTATTTTAGTGTAATGTTTATAATGTATGTGTGTAAATAAAATTGACTTGTTTTTATAACATTGTTTTTGATTTTTTGTACTATTGTTGATATACTTATATGATAGAAATACATTTTCAGAAATATAGACAAACAAATAATTAACACTATATTCTATCGATCAAGAAACATGAACCTGCTACTACCGTACTACTATACTGCGTTAAATAACCTCAAACACCATGGGCCTTCATTCATCAAAATGACCACGACTATCGATCAAATCTAAGCCCACGAATGTTCCAAATATCAGGTTTTGCTCAAGATCATTGTCATTCAGCATTGTGCATTTGACAGTCTTTAAACATTTTATTATACTACAACGAGACCATAATGTGTCGAAACGAGGATGGATAGCGGATAATCGCGATTATCTGCGCTTAAACGGCCGATCTCGGGCGTTTAACTCCACGTGAGTTTAACTTCTAGTAATCGCGTTTAAATCACGAGGTGAAACTCACGAGAACTTTAAATTGAAGAAAAAACTGTTTATTGTTGAACAATACACCTCGGAAGGACCGGGGTAGCACCCAAAAAAAGGGGGCGCGGGCCGGGCAAGTTGGGACACGCGCAGCTGCGGGTCGTAAATTCCTTTGGAAACCGCGCTGGCGGCGTTGGATCGTTGTTCGCTTTGAAAACACTACTATTCTCTATAATTATGTTTTACTAATCTCGAGTTATGAACGTGCCACCACAATATGCACAGCTCTTCCACATATGACCGTCCAGTGGAGAGCTTAGAGCTTGTCTTTGCTAGGACGATGTTCCCTGCTAGGGGAAGATACCTGACGAAGGTATTTCTCCGCAAGCTGATGTGTAGCTTAGCATCGGATCTAATGAACCATTAGGGGTTGAACACCGACACCTGGAATAAAAAGCATTCGCTATAGTAAAGGGGCTAATGACTATAGCAGTTGACGTGCTCGGAAACCTCAATTGATCAACCGCTCGGCTTCGCCCCGCTCCACGCCGCCCAGTCCGCTCCACCCACGGCCGCCGCACCTCCCGTTTCGTCACGCACCTCTCCTCAATCCGACCTGCCTCGCCAAGGTCACTTTGTAACCCTCCTGCTGATCGCATGAACGATAATGTGTTTACCTGTGGGTCTGGTAGAATGTTCACGAGTTTTGAGCAAGAGCCTAAAATTTCTGAATTTTGAATTAGACTCTGCTTGTTGTTCTAGGCTCGATGTTATCGCATTTAACTTCTAATATAATTTTAATTTAATGAAATGAAGGAAGCTGTGTTGCGGGTTGCATACATTTCAAACTCGTTCTTGAACCGCCGACTTTCATAAGTCATAGGTGATTAGACATTCGCGTTTCCCTTCCATCTTCGCTATCATTTTTTAACCCTGCCATGCCCTAATAAGTGTGAAATTAATTCTAGTAGGTGAGTGAAGTGACAGATGAACATGAACAAAATGACACAAAGACATGAAAATACATATACAGTCGACTCTGTATACAGATAACTCGGAAATAGTGAACTCTGAATGACAGTGAAGATAAGTCACCCGTTTCACATACATTGTAAATAACCACAAGAAGATTGTGTTATAGTGTACTCTGAACTTCGGCTTCAGTGAACGTAGGAAATACACCGTCCTGGAAATTAATTCCCTCCTGAAAAAAAATGTATCGTCTCAGAGCCACATATTCTAACATTAGGCAATGTGAAAAAATATTGTCGTCCAAAAGTCATAATGGAAGAAGTCTCCCCTGAGTAGAATTAGCGGACTCGGAATGGGAACCTTCCTGAGGAGTGATGACCCTCAGTTTCACTGGCGGCGGCGACGCAAGACTGCTTTCATTCGTTTCACGCTTGATGTTGCTTGAGATTTCGCGCGAGAAACCGCGCGATGTTCAACGTAGTCGGCAGGAAGAGCTAGACGGACACAGCCCCACAGCCTGGCGACACCTGTCGTGCCGCGTGCAAAAGCGATCAATTTCTTTTGGCGCTTGTGCCATGCCACTACCGAAAACGTCTCATATGTTATTAGGCGAGTAAAAGCGTCTTCGGAGGATGGGATGGTGCTCCAACTGTGCAAGATGTATTGACGTATGGCAAAATTGCATTACGTTACTTAGAGACAGTGGTCAATTCAGAATCAAGTATGGAGAGAGCACGAACTTTGGAGAAGGGGGAAATGAATGAAAGTATGCGCAGAAAAGAATTGAAAACATCCTGATTTTGTTAAATTAAAAATTCTTTAAATTTTATTTAATTTTGACATGAAATATAGTGAACCCAAAAAGTTAGTCGCGGAAATTTCACAACCAGAGTCGACGGTACATTCATTTAATTTATACAAACAAACAAAAAAAAGAATAGTTTAACACATAAATGATATGGCTCATGCCCGTAAGTCAATAGCATTTTAATACACGATTTGCATGTTTAGTAAAACCATTATCTAGACCTAGAGCACTCTGGCACTCACCCCCACAATATTGTGTAAATGCAAGCACTACGCTCGTCGTCGCGAGGAGATCTGTGAATCGGCCTGGTTACTCGAGCACAGAAGCCACTAGTTGGTTTCCCACCCCAACAATTTTAAAAGATTCTCTCAGTATTGTTCATCTTTCCTTTTCACATCAAATTCATTCTCATATTCATTCACGTTCTTCTAGTGAAGCTGAGTCAAAATTAACGATTCTGCTGAACATTCAAAACTACATGGAACATGTGGGCATGCAAGAGGCGCGCGGGGGCGTCGCTGGGGCACGGGACATACCGCATGGGTGGCGCAGGTGGGTGGGGCGCGTGGGCGGCGCGTGTGCGTGAGACGACGCGTAGGCGGGGTGCATGGACGGGGTTCGTTGGCGGGGTAGTGGGTGGATTGCGTAAGCGTGGGCATGGGCGGGGTGCGGGCGTGTGCGTGGGCAGAGCGGGGGGGGCTTGGTGCGTGGATGGGCGCGTTGGGTGGTGCATGCGAGGCACAGCATGGGAGGCGCGGCGCGTGGGTGATGTGCGTGGGCGTGGCGGGTGAGCGGGCCGGGCGTGTGGTTGCTCATTCGCAGGTTCCTGAACGCGTCGGCGGAGGAGACGCAGCAGCCGGAGCTGCGCGACGGTGGGCCTTCCCTTCCTTCCGCAGGAGACGTTCCTGAACGCGTCGCGGCCCCTGACGCGCGCCTCGCCGCGCTCAACTACACGGCGTTCATGCACGCCGCGCTGCCGCCCTGCCACCTCTTCTTCCGCGCCTGCTTCTGGCAGGGCACGTTCGTCGATTGCTGCGACGTCTTCCGCCGGCAGCGGATGGAGGCCGGCTTCTGCTACTCCTTCAACTCGCTCACTGCCGACAGCACGCGACACTGGTATGCGCCGCCGCCCGCGCTGCTCCTGTAGCCCCACGAAGTTTCAAGCGAGCGGTTAGGCTATTTCACGATTAAAAGTCATACATCCATTAAATTTTACGCACATAACGTTAAAAATTGCGAAAAATGTTTCGTGGTGGGTTGTATCAGACCCTATAATGATTACTCCAGTTTCCGGTATGAGAGAAACTTATTTATTAACTTTATTTATAAACTTTATTTTCTAAAAATAGTTATACGGTATCAGTGTTAAGGCAGCGTTAACTACACATTTAAGTACACATGAAGTGAACATTTTTATTTTAGTCGCCAGTCATTGGTTTTAACCTTATTATAAAATACTATTGGCCAGATTGAAACGAATAACCATGAGTGAAAAAGTCACTATAAACAGTAGATGTTGTAAACTGCAGGTTTAAATTAAGTGTCAACAACTTCTAGGGCATGTAGGAGACGAAGATGAGTTTTTGTCAATGAAGATGAGCTCGTCTCATGCAACAAAGGCATTTAATAGCGGGTAACTTAGAGTGCACAGGTGTGCTCGAACGCAGTTGGATAAACAGTTTTTGTGAATCTGCGGTACACGGTTGTAAGACGAGTTGCCTACCAATCAGACGTAAACGTGAAACTCAGTTGTGCAGGGTGATTCAGTCCTCGTTGCTCAAACAGACCCGCTGATAGAGTACGCTAAGTTATTCATGAGTGCAAAAGGAAATAGTGTAAACCTATTCAAAATTTAAAAATAGTTTTTTCTCGTTGGTCATTGTTTGCAGGAAAGGTAGCACAAATATTACATTAAATGTCGTTCCCGATTGCTATTATTGCTTTCTTATCTAATGAACATGAAAGGAGAGGGAAAAAAGTATTATTTGAGTGTCTTTAGGATAGTTTGTCATTTGCGTATGCAGCCAAAATTGCGCATTTTCACCTCGTGTAACAGCTCTATAAGTGTTCAAAATGCTTTCTACTGCGTGAACGCAAGGTAAACATGTGTACCGCACGGTCCCGTGATACGCATAACATTGCCGGGTTGTACCTTTATTTCTGCCGCCACTCTTTCAATGCGCCGAAAGAAGATCATCATGCCTCTTAAACGCTCTGGTAAGAAGTGAGGACCGGCGATAAATCCATTCACAATGACAACCGACACATTTTCAGAGAACCGCTCTTGGTGAGCTACACTACGTGCAACATGCGGATTTTCCTCGGCCCTTACATGCAAATTGTGCACATTAATTATGTCTCTTCTTAAATGCGCTTCACCTGGCCAAAGAACGAAATTCCTGGTTTTCTTTGCATTTGCGCAGGAAATGCCTACGGAATTGAAAACATAAGTCTTTACTGCACAATTGCTGCACCCGCTGGAAATGGAAAAGTCGTAATCTACCTGGATGAATCGTTCGCCAGACGGGAGGCTGTGATGCGTTGGCCTCGCGCGCTATTTGCCTTGTGCTCGCTTACCGAGCTTCTCGGATGAGTATTAGCAACTGAGGTTTCCAGAGAGGAGTCCTAACGCGAGGACGTGATGTCGCTCGCTCTCTTGTTGTAGCCCAAGTTACACAACAACAAGCGCAATTTTGCACTACATGTTCATTGCTAGAAAGTAATAATGTTCGACGCCTCTACATACCCTAGACCTTTATATTATTTATTCTTGGATCCTTGTATATATTCTATTACATAAAATATAGAATATCTTAATATCCCTCAATTAATGTCTGTAGTTTATTAGCATGCATCTGTGCTACAAAACATGAAATCTGCGCGTCTTTCAGATGGTACCTTTCCCTGTGAGGCATGTGACCCATGCCGACCTCTCTTAAGCTGACATATAGTCGGCTGCCACGAAAACAAATATGCCACAATTTAGAACCCATTAATTGCTAATTAATTACGTAAAACAATTAATTGCTTATCAAATATTTACGTAATTAATTGTGACCGGTTTTAAGGCCCACAAAACCGCTTACCTAAAAAATGCTATTATGTATAACGATTTAATTGCTCATTCATTATCAATTTCACCTTTAACTACTCGGACGTTTGAAGAGCAATTACACTACTTTTTATGTAATTAATTAGCAATTAAATCGTTCTACAAGGTGGCATATTTGTATGCGTGGTAACCGGTCGTGGTTGTGCCAGCTTAATCTTACATCAGCTCGCAATTAATTACGTAAAAAATTGATACACAATTAACTCATTTTTTACGTAATTCATTAGCAATTCATTACGCAAAAATTCGAAGAGCACTTTATTTTTTGCGTAACACATTAGCAATTTAAACGGAAAGCGATTAAGAGAAGCCCCGTGGCGGGTGCGCGTGCACAGCCCGGCGGCGCTGGAGCTGGCGCCCGACTGCCCCATGTCCGGCGGCGGCGACGAGGAATGCGCGGGCGGCGGCGGCGCGGGGCTCTGCGCGCTGCGCCGCAACGGCGTCTCGGGCACCACCACCGGCCTCGAGGTGCGCGCGCCACACAGGGACCTGGTAACGAAAAAATGGACAAATCCAGTTGCTTCATTCAGAAAAAAATCGTATAACACGTGGCGTAGAATCCATGTTTCGTGGGTACTTGATATCAGAAAATCGAATGACGGCAAAACGTCTGTCTATCCGTCTGTGAACAACGCAAGCGGCTGAAGCGTTCAGCCGATTTCCTCCAAAATTTGTATTCCCCAATCGATCGGAGAGATGTCGCGACCCCTTGAATTTGAAACCCATCTTTTAATTTTAGAGGGTACTTTACATGAATCTCCTGGGACGTTTTCAAAATTTTCTAAAAGAAATAGCATCGCTTAGCTATAGTATCTGCAATCATGTTATGAGCTATTCTGACAATAATTCAAGCTCAACAAAATGGGCCGGTGAGCAACACGTAGAAACGAAACGCATTCATTACACAAACGTTGGCTAACGTTGGTAACACTGGCTGGGGCAGCGTTACGAGCGCGGCGGAAAGGTGGCTGGCGCGCTAGCTTCCCGAGCCCGAATTTGCAGATTTAATTGCCTGGTCATGGAGGTGGACATTCAGACTGCGGGATAGCCTCAGTAGGATAATTTCACAATTCAGGTGTGCTAAAAGGCCCTCGCAGGTGCCCGGAAAAATGAAACCCCTCCGGAAATATTCTGAAGCGGTTTTCATGATGTAACACTTACAGTTTCGGTCCGTTATACCCGAGATCACGAGTTTTCACCTGGGCGAAAAATTCTTTGTAAGCTTCCTTCGAAGGAGAAGTATAGCCGGTTGTCACATATCACATATGTATGCTGTTGTAAAGAATGTTAGAATGCAATCTACACATGGTCGTGATTCAAAACAAATATGCCCCATATACTATGTTTAATCATGTAATCAATTATACTGACATTCATTCATGCCCCCAAAAATGGGTCGAGGGTGGGTGAGTCGTTGAGTAACGTGTAGAAACGAATCTCATTTATTGCACAAACGTTGGCTAACTTCCCACGCCGACGGAAAATGAAAGATTCAATGAATGATTGAATGTGCGTGTCCGCAGGTGTTCCTGGAAGGGTCGGAAAAGGAGGACCGGCTGGTGGACGGGCAGCGCGACGCGGACGGCGCGCGCATCTTCGTGCACCACCCGATGCAGCTGCCTGAGGCGGGCAAGGGGCTGCTGCTGACCGAGCGCCACGACCACGTGATGACGGTGCGCGTGTCGGTGGCCGTGACGGAGTCGCAGCCCAGCCTCAGGGGCTTGCACACTGCCGACCGACAGTGCTACTTCCCCGACGAGTGGACGCTGCAGGTCAGCTCCCGTTACTCCGCCTCGCGCGCTTCCTCAAGAGGATTTACTTCATTTGTATTTTTTATTTATTTATTTATTTATTTATTTATTTATTTATTTATTTATTTATTTATTTATTTATTTATTTATTTATTTATTTATTTATTTATTTATTTATTTATTTATTTATTTATTTATTTATTTATTTATTTATTTATTTATTTATTTATTTATTTATTTATTTATTTATTTATTTATTTATTTATTTATTTATTTATTTATTTATTTATTTACCATTAGCTCTAGTACTGCGTGAGATGCTGCAGTGTCTAACCCTGAAGATACGTAGAACATTCCAGTCAATTTTCTCTAGAAAGAAATTTTAAAGATGTAAAATCGTCATCCATGGAAGTATATCATATAATAATAGTTTATATCATAATGTTTAATCAAATATATGTTGACATTCTTCGTGAATTAGTGAATATGTTCATAGAAAAACCTGTTTTCTTCATATTGTAAAATACAGTTTCTAACATACGTCCTATATCGGTTTATTCAATATCAGATTTTGGAATTGAGTATTCAGAATGTTAAATATTTAATAAAAAATATACTTGTGATTTTCATTACCAGATTCTTCCAGGAAAATACTATATAGCATTCTATTGCTGTAGTTGCAGCAGCGTGTTTGCTCGTCAATATTTCGATAACCTTTCTATCCTCTTTCAAGTGGGCAAGTGAACTTGATCCTCAGAGGATCAGCCTGTGAAACGTGTTCTGGTGGCGCTCCTCGCAAACAAAATTCTTGTGTGATTGTGAGAAATCTGCCAAGAAGCGTCTGGGAGAATCTAGTGGTCCCGAGCCCGTTACATGCTTGCAGGTGAGCCGCACCTACTCGCAGAGGAACTGCCTTGTCGAATGCCGGCTGCAGTTCATCGCGGACAAGTGCAACTGCGTGCCCTACTTCTTCAACGGCGTCAATGGTGAGTACAGTGGACGGCGCCTCCATACCACAACGCTGTGCGAATACTGCTCTTCCCTCTTCCCCTCTCCTAAACCGGCCGTGTGAGCTCAGAACCAGCATTGCCGCTGTCTCTACAGTAATTCCGAACGGGTGGTCCTCTGGGTTCGAGTTCCGGCGGAGGCGCACCAGCTATTCAGCTGGGTGGAATGCAGTCACTATCTGAAGGTGAATTATTGCGACCTGCTACTCTCATTGACAGTTTTCCTATCAAGACTAGGTGAATGCCGGAGCAAATCCCTAACAAAAGGGCCACGAACAGCGCGAAATCTTTCCTTCCTCCTCCTTGCCCTATCCTATCCTCTTACAACCCAATTACACTTGCGCTGTGAGGAGACAAGTTGGGAACTTAAGTTTGTTCCGGCTGGGGCGGTGTCCCGCAGGGAGATATGCCAGGAGAGAGAAATTCCACTGCAAAGCGATGTATAGATCTCATCATTCAGCGGGGGAGGAAGAGTGCCACTTCCAAGCATAAAGCATTTATTACACTAACGGAACTAATGACTATAGCAATTGAGGTGCACAGTCATATCAATCAATCACTCCTCTCCTAACCCTTTGTCCTGGGTCGACCCGTGGTAAAGTGGTTAGACTTGTTACCTTTCACCTGCTGGTACCCTTTCCCTCAGATAAAGTGGCCGGCAAAATTCTATCTTCCACACCGCGCCGACAAACTTGGACACCCCTCGGCCTGGGGGAGGGCAGGGGGAGGGACGCGTTGACCAATCGCTAGCAGGTAGAACCACAGTTGTCTGTGATTGGCGCAACATCCCAAGGGGTGGAAAGGACGTTGCCTTAGGGGGAGGGGGCTAGTTTGTTTACGTACGAGGCGGAAATAATCCCTACCGATGGAGACATTTTGCCTGCACGTTCGCCACGACGAAAACAAAATTTTCTCAGCAAGGGTTTCCGCCCAGAATTATTGTCAATTGACCCGTAAATATTTAGCATTTTAGCAACAATTGATCTAACGTTTAGCAATCGATTTGTAACTCCAGTCAAAGTGCAATTTTCAGATGCTAGTAGTGGTAGTAGTAGTGGTAGTGGTGGTAGTGGTAGTGGTAGTGGTAGTGGTAGTAGTAGTAGTAGTAGTAGTGGTAGTGGTAGTGGTAGTTTTTTTGGAGAGGATACTGTGGAAAATCGCTAACAGACACCCGAAGAGCCGGTGCTCTTGGGTATTGTGAGGCTAAAAACCACGAACCTCGTAATCCTCTTCTACTTTCCGTCGCGGTACGCTTGTTCAGCATTTCTTCAGGGCCGATACCTTAATTTGGCCCTCTTTGAAGCCTTGTTCTTCGTAGTCTTTTCATTAGTTCTTCGTTTTTGTTTCTCTATTTCAATGCCGCGCGCCTTGTGTTATGCGGTCAATATGTCGTTTTCTTCTTTCCTCTTTTGCTGTAGGACTTTCCTGGCATACATTGCTACGGCTGTCCATGACTGCTCGGATTTTAGCATGGTGCTAATCAAATTTGTGGGGCTTATTGGGCCTATTCTTGTCTCCAGTCTGGTACGCTTTTCCTTCCACCTTTCACATTCGAAGAATGTATGGTGAGCGTCGTCTCTGTTATGTCCACAGTATAGGCAGTCTGCTTGGGCTGTGATCCCAATCCTGTGAAGGAAGGACCGGAAGCACCCATGTCCCGACAGTAGTTGGGTCAAGTAGAAGTCTACTTCCCCGTGTTTTCTTTTCAGCCACGGTTCGATCTCCTTGATCAATGTGGCTGTCCATCTTCCTCTGGCATCAGTTTCCCATCTGTTTTGCCACATCTGGATGGTCTTCTGCCTTTCTTCCTTCTTAAGTAGTGCCCTGTCTTCAGAGAGACTGCTGAAAATGTTCTTCTTTTCAAGAGCAAGAAGGTCAATCGGTATGGTTCCTGCGATTACAAGGACTGCGGCTTCTGACACTGTTCGGTATGAGCTTGCAATTCTCATTGCCCCTCGCCTTTGAACCGCCAGTATTCTTCTCCTGTAGAGAGCATGTTGCATGGCCGGTGCCCAGATCTCTGCCCCATACAGTAAGATAGACTCCGTCACGATCATCAGGAGTTTCCTCTTGTTTTGTGTTGGGCCTCGAACGTTGTCCATTATTCTGCTCAGGGCGCTTGTCACCTTTGCTGCCTTGTCTGATGCCCGTTTTATGTGCTCCCAAAAGGAGAGCCTTGAGTCGAGCATTACTCCCAAGTACTTTATTGTCTTAGTGGTCTGGATGTCCTCTTCGAGGATTTTCATTTGTGGTGTATCTATCCGTTTCTTTGTTAATAATACAATTTCTGTTTTATTAACAGCAAGCTCTAACCGGTGTTGGGTTAGCCAGGTTTGCACTATCCTCATTACCTGGTTTAATCGGGTCTGTAGACCTTCTAGGTTGCGTGCTGTCAGGATAGCTGCTATGTCGTCAGCGTATCCTACCAGGAATGTATCGTCTGGCATGTCGAGGTTGAGTAGGCCGTTGTAATTAGCATTCCAGAGATCAGGTCCTAAGATCGATCCCTGGGCTGATCCTGCCGTCATTCTTCTACTCCTGTTTCCCTGATCGGTTTCGTACAAGATAACTCGGTCCTTGAGGTAGTCTCCAATAATTCTCCTCAAGTAGTTGGGAACTCCGAAGTTTCTCAAGGCGTCTAAGATGTCTCCGCAGTTAGCCGAGTTGTAGGCATTTCGTACATCCAGCGTCACTACCATGCAGAGTGGTTTTGTGCGGTGGTTTCCCTCTTCCGTTCGTCCCGCTGCTGCAACATTTTCGCGGATCGCGTCTACTGTGGACTTGCCCTTTCGGAAGCCGAACTGTCTTTCGGATAAGCCACCTGCGTCCTCTATGGCTGCTTGGATGTGGGGCTTAAGCATCTTTTCGAACAGCTTGCCCGCCGTATCCAGCATGCAAAGCGGCCTGTAGGACGACGGGGCTGTTACGTCTCCTCTGCCCTCGTTAATCAGGGCCAATCGGGCTCTTTTCCATCTCGCACAGAACCCGCCTTCTCTCAAGCACATATTGTACATGTTGAGAAGCATGTCTAGGTGTGATCCTGCAATTAATTTTAGGGCCTCTGCCGGGATTCCATCCGGGTCCGGGCCTTTCTTGCTGCTCATCGAGGTCACAGCTGTTGTTAGGTCCAGAGTGGTGAAATATAGGATTTCCTCCTCAGATACAGGAAGCACTTCATCGGGCTTTTTGGGGTGCACAGGAAAGAGAGCGGCAACTATATTTTCCATCGTCTTTGCTTCTAGTACGTTCGGCGGAGATATGTCACCTAGTCTGTTGGTGACGAGTTTGTGCCCTTGTCCCCACGGGTCATTGTTGACGTTCTGGATAAGTTCCTCCCACTTCGTTGCCTTGCTTAACGCAATGGCTCTGCGCAGTTTCTTCTTGGCGCCCTTGTAGGCTGTCTTTCTTTCCTCAACATCTTTGGAGTCTCTCCTGGCTCTTAGGGCTCTCCGTCTAAGACGGAGGCATTCCTTTCTGATGCTCGCGATTTCTTCGTTCCACCAATAAGCGGGCCGTCGGTTAGGAACAACTCTCTTCCTGGGAATCGCTGCCTCGCATGCCTGCGTGATGAGGTCCATCGTCAGGTCTACTAGGGCATCGCTACTGGAGGTATGATGTCTTCTTTCTTCTAGCGCTTCATGTCCGTGTTCAATAGTCGAAGTGAGTTTGGTCTTATCTATTTTGTTTATGTTCCATCTAGTGATGTTCCGTCGGCATTGGGTCGTCTGAGTTTTCTTGATGCTGAATGTGATGTACCGATGGTCGCTTGCGGTGTAGTCCTTCGCGACCTCCCAGTCGCTAATTTGCGCCGCTAGGCGTTCGGTCGGAAGGGTGATGTCCGGTATCGTCCCAGCATAACCTGGTCCACTGAATGTGGGCGTGTCACCTTGATTCAGTATGATTAGGTTCAGTCTTGCCGCCATTTCTAGGATGAACTTCCCCCTAGTATTCGTGTACGTCATCTCCCATTCAAGGGCTTTGCCATTAAAGTCTCGTGCTACAAGGACTTCTCCACTCATATTTCTCACTACGTCTTTGAGGTCATCCAAGTTTCTTTTGAAGTTGTTAATTGGGGTGTTAGGAGTGAAGTAGCAGCTAACATAGTAGGTATAACTTGATTTCGCCCACACGAAACCATCGCCTTTCCCCCGGTCCTCTATCTGCATTTTACATGGGTCTGTGATCCAGATTGCCGATGTGCCCAGGTTGTCCGTAAGCCATCCTTCATTGCCCATGTCCTGGTACTGTTCGCTTATTAAGAAATATCCGCCCTTTTTTCGAAGGAGAGTTGACGAAGTAAATCCTTCGCTGTCTTCTTCTATTTATATTGCCTTGTAGGATCCTGACCATTTTATAATCGTGTCTTTTCCTCCTTTAGCTGTCGCCAAAGCACGTCTAAATACGGCGCATTCTAATGTGCCTGGGAGATGTGCGAGTTTTCCCTCCACTCCGTTGTGGGCGCATAGGATGCATTTTGCCTCAGAGTCACAGGTGGCAGCCTTGTGGCCATTCTCTCCACACTTGTAGCACGTACCGCTCCTGTCCGGTCCGTTGCAGTCCCTGGCAAAATGATTAAACTCCAGGCAGCGGTAGTATCGTGTGACGAGTACTCTTCGTCGAACATTACACACGAGCCACCCTACCTTTATACCGGACTTTTGGAGCAGAAGCCTGGCATCTCGTTCGTCCATTTGAATGACAGCCATTTTTCTCATTCTGCTGTTTGTTCTAGACACTGAGATCCGAATGTCACCTCTGGCATTTTTAATGAACTTTCGGACCGCAGCTTCGACCTGCTCTGCTGTGGTCACGCAGTCGAGATCCCTAATTTCTAGGGTTGATCGCGGAACTCCATGCCTAACGGATGCGGTCTTCCCCAGTGCAGATTTCAGCGCGTTGCTGAAGGATTTGCTGCCTTCAAATTTGTCCGCAAGTTCTAGCAGCACATTTCCGGCCCGGGTTTGGCGGATATCCCTCACTTGAGTGTTGCTGTCGTCTGGGTTTAGCGCTGACTCTACTCTTATCTTTGAGAGCTCGTCCACGAAGGTGACGCCATCTGCCGGTCGTATTACGACGACCTCCGATGGGGGTCGCGCTCTACCGGTTTTCTTGGGTCGCGCCGTACCACTTTTCTGCGCTCCAGAAGTCGCAGATGAAGCGTCTTTGGGTCCCTTCTTCGGGTGCTTCTTCTTCTTCTTCCTGACCTCCGTCCATGGTTCGTCGCTCACTCCCTCATCAGCGATCGTCTCTGGTAGAGGTTCGGGAGTTACACTTACTCCTGCTTCTCGGTTTGGAGAACTTTCACGGCCTACTTTATCATTCGATCCAGCTCCCAAGCCGGATCTGTCATGTTCAAAAGGTGTGATCCACAGTCGCCTTTGAGCAAGCATACCCTCGACGGTGTCTTCTAGTTTAGATACACCAGCTTTGATCTTCATGCAGGTGTTCTTTAATATTGCGCCTTTAATTTCGCTCAGGGTTTTGAGCAGAGATTTGAAAGATTCATTCTCTTTTCTAAGATGCGCAAATAACCTGTCATTTAAGACAGATAGGTCTCCGTTTACTTCATTTCTCGGATTAGGAATTAAATTTCCCTCCCGCGAGGCCCTTGCGTCCTACATTTCTTCTGGCGCACTAGGTGGCGTGCCAGACGCATTCTGTTTAGCATCCACACCGCGAGGGGGCGCGCAAGACTCAGACGATTTCCTTCTGGCCTTACGGCGACTGGCAAGATGGCGGATCACGCCCAAGCCAAAATACACTATCCTAAACCCCCACATTTTCACTGTTTGCACGGCACAGCATCCAGCCCGCACGATGCGCACACGTACACACCATCACCGCACTGTAAGCTACAACTTGCTACATACCTCGAACGTCAATACTGCCCGTAACTGCCGAAATCGACTAGTTATTTCAGCAGCACGTGCAGTCACACTTCGACGCGGCAACCAGTCCAAGGAACTCTCAAGTACTCCGGTAGTGGTAGTAGTGGTAGTAGTAGTAGTGGTAGTGGTAGTGGTAGTGGTAGTGTGGGTAGTGGTAGTGGTAGTGGTAGTGGTAGTGGTAGTGGTAGTGGTAGTGGTAGTGGTAGTGGTAGTGGTAGTGGTAGTGGTAGTGGTAGTGGTAGTGGTAGTGGTAGTGGTAGTAGTAGTGGTAGTGGTAGTGGTGGTAGTAGTAGTAGTAGTGGGAGGAGGAGGAGCTGTCTTATGCAGTGACAGAACTGTGGCATGTTGCAGACATTAAAACTGTTACAATTGGCCTATCAGCAACCGGAGTCGTACCAAAACTTCTGGAAGATCGTTAAAAGACCTAGATATGGACAAGAGTATGATCATTGTTCTTCCAAAATTAGTCATAATCAGTACATGCTTATTAATCGGAAGGTCCATGGGAGGACATGTCAGTTTCTGAAGTTTTTAATTTTAGCTGTTATTTTGTAATTTTAATTTTGATATTTTATGTTATATAATATTAATTATAAAATGTTATAAAAGTTAAACAAATCAGTTACAATGCTTCGGTGATGTATCTGTGTTGTAGTTGCTTAAGATCAATAATTTGTGGAAAATGGAATAATAATAACAATAATAACAATAATAATAATAATAATAATAATAATAAATCATAGATTTTAACGATGCAATTATCTGAGACTGGATGATCATCATAATATAAATTGATCCCTGAAAGTAACAATAATTCAATGAAGATTTTCGAATTATCTCCCATAATTCACAACCACAGATTGAGAAATCATAGCAAATATCTGAATTTGAAAAACAAAAACAAAAATATTAGAAATAGCTCTATTAATTTTTATTGGCTGTCTCTTGTAATATCGAAATGAAATTTAGAAATCTTAGGGTTTTTAATTGTCATTAACTTGCCTCTATATATACGTCAAGTTTATTGGAAAAATTTCTTATTTTTTATATGGTTTCTTTTTTAGATAAACCAGTATGCAACCTCACCAGCATGTACTGTGTGGCAGCCATTGACAGTAAGTGCACATTCTATGATCTGTCTATTTACCTCGCATGAATCATTTGAGTCTATGGGATGTGGAAACCGCAGCAGTTTCAGTGGGAGGTGTCTGACTATCCATTCTGTAGCCCGAATCTCACCCTTAGCGATTTCCGTCTTTATTTATGCCTCAATAAACGGGCAATTTTCAACGGCGACTGACCAAAAATAACACAATGAAAGGATAATTGCAATAAAAGATGTAAAATTTTAAAAAAAAAGTGCTCTTTCCCGTTAACAGTACGACGCAAGCTGGTACCTGAAACTCATTGGCTGAAGTCGAATGCGCAAGAAGGCCCCCATCACATTCCACCATATATGTGTTTAAATATCGGTTAAACCGTTTTGTCCAAATCACATTTAGGTGCCAATTTCAAATTTTTAAACAGAAAAAATTGGTTTTAATGTTTTCACTACTGTCCATATTTTTTAAAAATCAGAAAAAAAATATGTCATAGATTGTTATAAGACCCATTTTAGGGGAAAAATTGAGACCGTATTCCCAAGTTATCACGTTGAAAATGAATTTCAAAAATTCATTTATTTTCTTATATGAATTTGGTGTCAAACTTCGTTGACAAAAATACCTTCAAATTGAAATACGATTCCCCGTCTCTGCAATTATTTTTCAGCCTGAAACATTCAACGGATGACGAGAAAAAAAAAACATGCAAAACACGTTTATCGTTGTATCTCTGCAACAGATTGCCCTAGGAGGCTGATTTTTTGTGAATCTAAGCCATTTTGTATTCTCTTTCATATTAGCATCGCGATTATCAATTTGTTTTTAGGGCACATTTCACCGCCTTATTCGGCTACACCCTTTGCGAAAAATTGTTCATGAACGTATTTCAAAACATATCGTTAAGGAACATATTTCATTAAAGGGAAAGATCTCTATCTTCATAATATAGACATAGATAAGATAGATATTTTTTCCTTTAAAGTTTCAAAATTCATCCGACGTTTTCCTACAACTACTATTATTGTAGTTGTAGGAAAATGTCGGATAGATTTTGAACTTTTGCCATTTTCGAAAAATCAGGCTTTGCAACGGACATGAGACCTGTACCATTCTCATAAACATACTTAATACTATCCAACAACAAAATTTAATCAAAAACGATAGAGCCTTTTTTTTTGAAAATTTCCCAGGAGCTTCATTTAATGTACCAGCTCCCAAGTAAAATTAAAATATCGGTTTCAAATTGAAGGGCCCGCGACATCAGCCAGACCGATTTGGGAATATCAATTTTGGACAAAAAAAATGGCTGAACGGTTTAGCCGCTAGCGTTGTTCACAGACGGACCGACGGACTGCGATGTCCCTCCTGTGCGAATGCTAATTTCAAGCGTAATTCACACAGGAGATCTTTCACGTTAAATGATCTGAGTGGTCAGGAAGAGAAGTGGAGGGAAATGAGTACGAGTATGTTCATTATGAATGAATTTATTATTCGGAATTGACCGGCACCATTCTACTTGCTAAGGGGAAGTTGAGAAAAGGGGAGTGTGAGGGAGAAGAAAGGAAGAATAGAAAGACGGAGGGAGATCGAGAGGCACTCGTGATTGCGCCAACTGCTTACCATGGCACCTATCCCAGCCTGGAGCATAGCAGCAGCGGCGGCGGCGTCTTGGTTCATGGCGGTGGTTGGTGTCGAACTCGAAGAGTGAAAGCACAGCACTCAGAAATGACGACTGGCGGCGGAGACACGGCACGGAGGTCTCCGTTGTTGTTGTCTCGTGCGCCCCGTGTTTATATGATTTTGGGGGGTTTCTGAAAGTGCTCTTGAGAAAGTTGGGTCCAGAATTGTCGACATGTTTCCTCGGAGCACTCTCTTTCCCAGCGCGACGATTTTCCGCTTCCTGCTTCGGTTTGGGGTCATGTGGCGAGAATAACTGAAGTTGAAATTTTATTTTTGATATGGGTCATCACAGGACCGACGGATCGACGGATCGACGGATCGACGGACCGACGGACCGACGGACCGACGGACCGACGGACCGACGGACCGACGGACCGACGGACCGACGGACCGACGGACCGACGGACCGACGGACCGACGGACCTGGATTTATCCCCTTTTTTGTAACCAGGGCCCTGTAATAAGAGTTTTCTGTAAAAAAAATTCGCCGCTTTTTCGCGCAACATTACATAACTTTCCGTTTAATCCATAGCGAGAAAGTAACAGCATGTACGTTGAAATTATGTGCATTGAGTGACGCCAAACTTTTAACATATTTTTACTGGAGTTTTACGGAGGTAAACAACCATCAGGTCCTTATGGAGTTTCGAACAATTCATTTGATATTGTAAAGGAAACTTCTTTTGCACGTGAGAGAGAAAAATGAAATCTAACAGTAGACAATTCGTATGCCTCAACTGAACTTGTTCTGGATCTTTTGGAAGAAAAAAACTATAATATGCATATGTAGAAAAGCATGAAAGAAATTCCCAAAGAATTATCACCAAAAAAATCAGAGCTAAAGGATTTATTTTATTTAGGTTCCAGATCAACGTTACGCTAATATATGCAACATTATGCTAATATTCATACATCCCAATGAAAAAGAAAGCACACTTCGTCAATGCATGAAGAAAAGTTTGTAGATTGCAAGAGCAATAAGCCGCACGTCTTTGTAGATTACAATATGACAAAAGAAGGTCACATACAAATGAAGATACATCAGATCAAATGGAAATCCAGTTTTCGGTGGCCTGTCAATGCAACAGTTGGACCATGTGTCTATTTTACACGATACCAAATACTGGAGGTATACATGTTCACATTCTTTCCTACGCAAATCCAGCAGCCGGCGGCGCTAGCCGAATGCGTTTACTACGCTCCGTGAAGTCACGAAGGTTAAGCGCATTCGAGACTCGCGGGTTCGTGGTTGGGTGACCGGCCAGGAACCCCGGGATCTAACGGCGTCGAGACCCTGGCCGAAGGGATAAAAGGCACTGACTGACTGCGACGTGACGAGACTTGACTAATATTTAAAAATAATAAAGCCTTAAGGAGGTTCTCCCAAGGGCAAAGCGCTCAACGCCCCTTAAGGGGCTTGGAGACGCGTTGCGTCAAGGAGTGGACGCAACAAATTAAAAAAAAAAAAAATCCGTTGATAATGAAACTCATGGTCCTGAAAATCTCTCATTTTAACTAATGAAGACCTAGTCGAAAGTTCTAAAATTAAAGCTTTACTTCAGACATGTCAATTACTTTTAAAATATATCATGCAGAAATGAAAGTGAGAGAATCACCTGCAAAAAGTAGTCGTTGTATTCACTCTACAAGACAAGAAAACTAGGTTATAACGAGGAAATGTAATTTATGCTGGAACTTTGTAGTAAAAACATTTTAAAAAATCGTGTGTGAATTGTGAAAATTTGGATGCAAAAAATCCGAAGAGGAATACTAGTTAATATGTGCCACAGTGGGCTAGACTATCTTCAGGGAGGCACTAGAATATCTACGTAATGCAATACTGACCATATTTGTTTCTTTATTTAGTACATTGATCGTACTTTTGGAATGTCTCTATAAATTAATCACTGATTGCTTTATATACTTTTCATTCATTTTTGTTCTCCAAAATTCAAATACTCGTAGTGATGAACGAAGTTCCCCACGCGCCTGATAAAGTAACTGAAATAGGCGCGCCTGCTCGAGGGTTAATGAATGCCCGCTCGAGCGCATTCTAGGATTAATTAATGTTTCGTTATGTATTCTTTAAGTATTGCTATAAAATTCACTACACCCTGTGCAGCATCACGACCACTGAAAACATTTTTCCATGATTCGTTACGTACTCTGTTAAAAGATTTTTATTATTGATTTTTAATGTGGGTTTTAAGTTTATATTCGTATACCACATTAGTGCTTAGGTTAAGAGAAGTTAAAACATCAAATATAGAATAATAATTTGTAATGGAGATACAATATACTCCAGCCGAAAATTTTGTTTTTATCTATGTCCTTGAGAAATGCGTAATGAAGATAAGAACCAGTTCCAACAATTGTTCTTGTTATGGAATTTAAGAATTGTAAAATAATTGTAAAGAATTGCTTTTTTTTAATTCAAAATTCATGTAGTATATGACTTAGATCACAGAATTTTGAAAATGTGCACAGAATTCACTTCTCCCCATAGCACGTCATACGCAATTTTAACTGTTTTTGGCGTAAAGTAAAAAAACATGTTCGTGCATAATATTCATGTGTATGTGGCGAGAACGATCTAGTAGACTTTCTGATATTTGAATGTTTATATCTCCTACGATAACGTGAGTTTTAAGGCCCTTACATACGTACCAATTTGTCGGGCCGACCGGACAGTCAATCAGACAAATTGCATCATGAGTAGGTAAGTTGTCCAACCATTTTTTTTCGGCTGGTTCTTCGGTTCTGACCACACGATCGCCATTCCCCCACCAGACTGCCAGGTAAACTGTATAGTGTGTAGTAGTGTTTGGCCAACCTGCAGTGATTCCATACCTCATAACCTCCAGATCTCAAAATGTGAAACAGTTGTTTAATTGAAACATTATCTGATACTTAAGGGTTTTGGAGGCCGCTAATTACTAGGGGGGATTTTAATGAAATGACATTTTTTCTTTTCACTTTAGAACGAAGCCTTTTAGATTGGTTGATTGCTTGCTTGATTGTTAGGGATACCGGGCGCGTCAACTACTATGGTCATTAGTCCCGAGAGTGTAGTGTGTGTTTTTTGCTTGGAAAGTGGTGGTGGTCTTCCTCCGCTGCATGGCGAGATCCGGCGCCGACCTACCGTCGGCTAGCGGGCTTTCCCCCAAACAGTATCTCTCACCAGCGGGGCACCACCCCAGTCAGGACAAGTTCTAAGCTCCCAACCGGTCTCCCGGCATGTGCGGTAGTGTAGTGCATTTTAGTGTAAGTGTGTGCAAAGGGTGAGGATAGGAGAAGGAAGAGGTAAGAAAGATCGCGCGCGGTCCGCGGCCCGTTTGTTAGGGTACTGCTCCGGCATTCGCCTGGTATTGATCGGAGAAACCACGGAAAACTACCGATCAGAGCAGCCGGCCGCTAGAATTCTCCTCCAGACAGGCGATGCCTTTTAATACAGGAATTCATTTCATCTTATAACCCATTTTATACGACTTTTTGTTTTTTCTTTGATTTCAAGTAATAATTAATTTTTTGCCTTTTTTTCATCATTTTTAAAGGATTTCAACGATTTTAATATAATTTGAATGGTACTTGCTTCAAGTAATATTTACGAGATCCAACAGATGTTCTTCACAGAATTCCTCAGTAGCCTATTCAATTTCCTCGCTCAGAAATTATAACGTCAACAGTTGTGAGAATTTGATCTAAGATTCCCGTAACGCCATCAGAACCATTATCTTTTCGGCGGATTTCACGATAACCGAAGACAAAGCTTTCCAGGTCCAGCACAGATGAAACATTTTGCAAGCAGAGTTCATTTGAATGAAAGAGAGAGGCCTTGATTACATTAGTAACAAATCCAATAGTTTAAGTTTTTCATCTTAACTGGTTTCGATCAAATTTTTTACGTCATTTTTCTTTGCTTTGAGGGCATTTTAAAACATTTTAAGAGCATTTTGTTGATTATTTTGGTGATGTTTTAGGTCACCAAAATCCGTCTCCCACTGATTACGAATATCAAGTCGAAAATTTCAAGAAATAAAATTATAGATCAAATTTGGCAGAAAGACAAATAAAACATAAAAAGCAAATTTCTTTTCAAAATCGTTAATGTAAGAGAATTTTGACAATTATTATGATAATGAAAGCAACATGTAAAAGAGAAATTGTTTTTATTTATAAATTGTAGTAATTACGAACAATATTATAAGAAAATTATTGTTAAACGTCTTAAAAACTTCTTTATTCAAACACGTGCCAGCAATGCAGCTGTAGCGAGGTATAGCAACTTAAGTGATATTCAAAGGTAATTGTAATATATACAAGAAAATTGCAGATTTGACCGTATAATTATGCGCTATAACACTTGTTTTTTTCGAATTTCTCATTCATTTTTTCACTTCAGTAATTAACAAATATGTGGTATTCACTTGGACAAAATATTTTATTTTAAGTTGTGTTATATTTGTACCAAAAGTTATCAAACATCTTAATAACCTGATCGCCTTCTCGTTGCCGTAATAGAAAACTGTTGTACAGGCTTTCGAACTGGGTTCTGAAGACGAGTAAAAAAGATATGTTCCTAACCTGCATTTTTATCCTATGACTATAAGGATTAACTATTGAAAATATAAAAATGTATAAATGAGATGTTTTAAAATTTGGCCAGATTTTCGAGGTCGATAATCACTATGCAACAGATTGACAACAGCATTTCATTTTCTGCCGGCGGCGCTAGCCGAATGCGTTTACTACGCTCCGTGAAGTTACGAAGGATAAGCGCATTCGAGACTCGCGGGTTCGTGGTTGGGTGACCGGCCAGGAACCCCGGGATCTAACCGCGTCGAGCCCCTGGCCGAAGGGATAAAAGGCAGTGACTGACTGCGACGTGACGAGACGTGACAATTATTAAAAAGTAAAAGCACATTAATGGAGGATTACTCCTAAGTGTAAAGCGCTCAACGCCCCTTAAGGGGCTTGGAGACGCGTTGCGTCAAAAGAAAAAAAAAAAAAGATTCAGATTTGCGTCATGCTTGCATCTTCTCGAAATTTCCAGCACTACAGAAAAATCGATTTGTTCGTCGGACAGTGTGTAGCAGAGAGTCGAATTTCGTTTTCCCGACAGTCGGGCCGACAAATTGTCCCGTGTGTATTATCCCCGCGCGTTTTCTTGAGCTCTCATTTCGCTAGATGCGTGGGGGAAAGGGGGATTTGATTATTTTGTTGACAGGATTATTATTAAATCTGTAGCTCGTTTTCCGAAACTTGTTTCTATTACCCGGGAGCACACATTTCCGATTATCAGAATTTGTCAACAAAGCTTGTTGCTATCATTTATTCTGAATTCAAGTAACGTTAGTAAAGGAGTGGGGGTAGTAATGCTGGGGTTCAAGAAAACATGCGCGTATAATAGAGGCTTTTAACGTGACAGAAGTGTTTTAAGACTTCTTCACGGTTATCCAAAACTGTCTACGTTTAAGTTTGGAGATCTATAAATTATATATAATTGTATACTTGTATTTTGAAACATGAACGGAAAATGCAAAGAATGGGAATTTAAGATTTCCACGTTTACAATTGAATTTTTAAAGTAAACTACTGTTCCATCATACTTGTTGTGTTTACAAGGCTTAGAAAACTTTTGGCAACGGTTGATATCGAATCCCATGTTATCACTGAGCCACGTTTCGTTTAACACGGTAATATTAGAATCCTTTACGAAATCTTGTAAGAGTGAACACAATTTAGAGAAATTTTTGTTTGTACTAAAAATATTCAAGTGGAACAATTTTATGGAGACGATGAAAAAGCATTTAAGTAATTATTGCAGCCACTTAAATTGTGGAAACATATTGTAAGGCAGTTATTTTCATAGAGTAAATCAAGTGTATTTATAATGCTAGTTTTCTTTTTGATGAGGTAATGAAGTAATATACTGCCGCCTGAAATGTCATATTTTAATATGTTATTTTTTAAAATGTCAAATTTTAATATGTTTATATAATGTGTTACAGAATGTCAATATCTAAGAGAGTAGAGATTCTAATTACCCTGCTATTCCCATTCTTTGGTGTATATATATTATTCGTCTTTCGACAAGTTTGTATCCTTCTAATTGGGTGCATCTGTCACAGTCAGTTCTAATGACTGCAATCAAAGAGTTCACAACAACCGGCACTCAATGTATACTTTATTTGTAGTGGCGCTTGGCGTAAATCAACTGTTGACGGTGTTGTTTAATCGGGAGCTTGAACGTTATCATAGTGACGTCACTGTGGTGACGTATAAGCTCCCGATTGGATGACACCGTAATAGCTAATTTACGTCAAGCATCACTACAAATAAATCGAACTATAAAACGGGGAGCCTTATTTGTCCAGCTTACTGTAGAGACAACTCTTTTCATATTGAATCCTATTGGACATTCTATCAGCCAATCATATTGGTAACATATATAACAGGGAAATTTGAAATGAAGGGTACGTGCGAATTACAAAATTCTTTCTACTTATGTTGGATCTCTATTTTTTCTTGTATTAATAATTCTTATTGTTTAATTACATCGATATAAAATTTTGATTTCAACATTATCCTACTTTGCTTTTTATATCATAGTCATTTTATATTTTTATTACAAATCACACCAGAAGGATTTATTGGAGTGAATTTTATTGAAGGAAAAAAATTATGTTATAAAAATTTTTCATTGATTATTAAATTTATAGTTCAATAAAAAAAATTATATAACATTATTTTCACTTCATGGCAATACATTATTTCTAATACTAAGTAATAAATAGTCTTAATTTAAATATTGGCACAATATTGAAAGTAAGGCACAGTCACAAAATTAATGCTACACTTTTACATCCAGTATGGCTTTTGTACAAATAGCCCACCAACACAATTCAAAATTATTATAATATATTGATAAAGGCAATTCAAAAATTCATTATTTGTGTCTAGCCAACATGAAAAAGGAATCTTGTCATGAAAAGTTCACAATCGAATTAAATTACATTCTTTAAAGTGACACCCCTGTCATTGATGTAATTTAAATTGAGACTATTTATTACCATTATTTAATGCAATGTCATTTACCTGAGCGAATTACATGGAATTCTTGGCAGGAACAATAGATTTTTATTTCAAACACTAATTTAACAAGATTTTTCTTCCTAGATTGTGTTAAATTTCAAATTTATAAAACTTTCTTCATGAAAAGAAATAAAATAATAATTGTTTTCACAAATTTGAAACAGTTGTATGAAAAACTCACTTTACCTATTGTAAATAATTGTCCACATTAAAAAAACAATCCAACATTGTCATCAAACATGAAAAATTGGAAAAATTGCTATTGAAACCTTATTATAAAGCAAATCAATAATTACTGCCACATTAAAAGAGAACCACTAATTAATTTTTCGTATAAGAATATTTTTATTGTTTATTTGTGCAGTAAACTCGATTGTGATATGAAAGTAATATACAATATAATTCAATGTAATTAGTGAAATAATTATATAAATAAAAAGTATGGTACAGAGTGATTGCTGGTAACATTTATTTCATTTTGGCAGTCAACATCAATGAAAGCTAATTGATTTAATGCAGGTAATTTTTTTGATAATAATAAAAAAAAAATTCACTGCAACTTGTAATTCAATATAGGCAAATTTATTTTAAAATATTTTCTAAATCGTGAACTTCTCTTCCTAACCTCCACTGTAATTGACTTTTCATTTAATTTTTCCCTTAAATAATAAATCAAACATATTTTGTAGTAAACATCCTACAAGTGATTGTGCAAGAGCATTACCTATCTAATTTCTATATTTTCTTAAAGGCTCATTAGCATCTAGCAACCTCACTTAATGACATTTCTAACTAGGGTCTTAAATATTAATTTTTTTCCATTTATTTTTATTAAAAAAAATTACTTGATAGCCATTCAATAATTTAAATAAGGACCAGCAATAGCTTATGGTGGCATAGGACTGGCTGCAGTCAGATGATCTCCAACAGTGAATTGACCAGGGAGGAAATATAGAGAGAGAGTAGTTGCAAAGGGAGTCCTGGACCATTGTTTCTTTTCTTAAATTCATCATGGAGATACTTCAACAGTTCGTCTGGAACTGGATATCTTTGAAAAGTGAATGATTGTGAATAGTCTTCCCTGAATTTGATGGCACGCAATGCACTACTATCATCTCAATTAAGAGTATCAGTACTATCAATAGTTTTGGAGATATTGTTAATTAATGTGTATACACATTCAGAGTTTGTTTCTATGCACAAAAATACCTCACCTTGAAAACTGTTGTAGCTCATTAACTCAATGGGTTAACTTATAAATTTGTTCTTGTAGAATTTCATTTTCACTTCTGACTGCTTTCATTCCTTCCTTAATAAGATTAACTTTAGCATAGAATGAATCAAATTTAGAAGAAATAAAATCACTTATCTTTTAAAATTTTCAACATCCATTTGAATTGAAAGTTGGAATCTGTTAAACACATCTACAAGAGCACTAACAATTTGATTTTGTGATTCTACTTAGTCACGATTCACTTCACCGTAAACTGGGATTCACTTTTGTTCTCCCTATCCATAAAAATTGTAGGTAATACTAAATTAATACAAAAATACATCCTCCCAATACATTACTCATGCTTCAAGTCTGCTCACAATGACAATCAGTATTGCACAATGGTGAATACACCATTTTTAAATTTCTAACAAAAAAAATAAACATTATATAAAAATTATTTATGAAGGTTATAAAACATAATTGTCTGGATCAGTCATTGCTTCTCCTAGAGATATTACTAAAGAACTACAAATTCAATTGAGGTCCCAACAATGGATGGGTCAGAATGCACAAACCTGAATGTCTTTTAGAGTGAAGAACACTGCCCCTTCTTGGACATCTTTTGTGTACCTGCATGAAGGGTCATTATTTTTCAGTAAGGATCCACTGTGAAGACTCAGCAATGATATTGACTTATGCCTATTCTTAATTCATAGAAATAAACCCTTTTAGATTAAAATTTATTTTACAAAAGAAAGTTGCAATTCCCAGTTTTGGGGATATTTCTTTGTAATCATTGGCAACAATGAAATGGAAAATGTTTTAAATTTACTTTGAAATAATACAAATGTATATCATACAGCAAAAATGAATATCATAATGTATATCAAATTACAGCAAATCAGAATTAAAAGTAAAAATTTTTACATAATTTTTTTGTGTACTTTTACTCAGAAACTGTGAAGTACGAAACTTACTGTACTATTTTTTGTAACATACATTTTATATTACTTATTATTATTGTTATTTATTTTATTACTACTCATACAAAAAAATGAAAATTTTCACTTGAGTACTTTCAGAGGGAATGGGACAAATGTGTTCAAAAATGTCTTTTTTCAGAAATCAGCATTGTAGTAAATTCTTCCATTAAAACTCTCACTTTCTCATGATAACAAGTAAATAAAGCACATTTGCCATGAATATTTTTAGAAGATAAAGTATTGCATTGCAATTAAAGAATGGACTTTTCTCTATCATTTATTAAAAAGCAGAATCCCTTAGATGAATTTGTGTCAAAATTTATAAAGCAAATTAAAGAGTTGTAACGAAAGTGACTGCCATTTTGACATTTGCAGATGAAGAAGGAAAACAAAAAATATGTTAAAAGAGTGCATTTCACAATGATGTAAATACAATTGTATTTAGAAAACTAAATTGTAGAAAATATTAATACCCCCCAAAAATGCTAATTTTTTTTTTTTCCTTATGTTCCCCCTTAATTTGAACTGAACTATAAGCATGCATTTTTTTTTCTTTCTTCCATGGGCTACAGGAGATGCTGATTATCAACTATCCATGATTATCTGCGTACTCACTATGTCCCTAATGGGGACACATACCCTTACAATACACAATAGACATAAGGCCTTCTGTGAAAACACACAGACATGAAAGACAAGAGACATACAACCATGCCCATGGCAAGACTCAATTCCGCGACCCTTCAAACTGAAGTGCTGAGTACACTCTAGCCACCTGAATCAGTCAGGTTGGCAAATTACATGCATACATCTTTAAATCATTTAGAAAATAATACGTTGCATATAAATTATAAATTTGATATTGTAAGAATAATTATGTGTAATTGTAATATAATAACAATATAATATCTTTTATTATCTAATTTCTGTTGTTCATTGGTACAAATCATACACATTTGCTTATCATTGGCTTTTTATTTTACTTCATTTTCATATTATATAAAATATTTGGACATTCATATTTTGTGAAATCACAGAGAATTAAAGCAGCTATAGATAACTAAAATTTTCATACAATATTACAGAATAATATTAAGCTAAGCAAGTACTGAATTTACAGAAAAATTTTAAGTATTGACAGTATCTACATTATATTTACAATCGCTTGCATAATCTAAGAGATGATCTCTTTCATGACCAATAAAATGGGGAAAATTTTTACTGTTTGATTACTGTTGGTGTGAAATTATTTCTTTTCTTTCATTTCATTTTTGACGTATTAAATGTACAGACAGATTTTAACGGTACATATAAATGTTTAAATCATTTATGTACTGACAAGCACTTAGATGCTCCCATCAAACTATTATATAAATCTGTCCTTCTAAACTTAAAAATTCTTAAAGATTTAATTACATTATTAAACAATTTCTTATTTTCTAAATTTTACACTACAAAAATTAGTACAATGTATTTACTGGAGTGTCATTCATTAGTATAATGTACAAAATAACAATGAACATACTTATCTGATATTAAATTTGTTTTAATAATAATGATATTAACATTATGACATAAAAAATGTGTTTAAGGACAAATATATTTAATGATGGACTCATGACTATTTTAAAAATTATGAGAAATATGCATTATTTTATGTATATAAATTAGCTGCATAATCGTTTCCATGTTGTCGCGGGGAAAAAACCAAAATTTATTGCTTATTTACTTTGAAAATTTTAGTTTTTTTTTTAAATTCAAAATTTATTGCTTGTTTATCCTTGAAAATAGATTTCATTACATAAGAGTTTTTTTTCTCCCTTTCAAAAATTCAAAATTTAAGTAGTATATGACTTAGTGTAGGGATCACAGAATTTTGAAAATGTGCACACAATTCACTTTTCCCCATAGCACGTCATACGCAGTTTTTAACTGTTTTTTTGACGTAAAATAAATAAAAAATAAATAAATGAAAAAAAGGAAGCGTATCTAAAAGTTTTACAAACTAAATCGCAAGATGACAAACAAAATTATAAGTACAAATGTAAATAAGTTAAAAAAGAAGTGAGAAAATTAAGTAGCAAAAGCTGGAATAACTACATAAGCAATCTTGAATACGATGTTCACGGTGCTCAGACAATGACCTACAAGGCTCTGAACCATTTAAACACAGAAGAAAGAGACACTGTACATCTGAATAATATCAGCACAGAAAATTGACTAGAATATTTTACTAATCTATGGACAAACCATACAAGTGGAGATATTTTAAGAAATGACTACCAAACCAATAAATGATATTGACCTTATAGAATATAAGGAAATGGAAAGTATCCTAAATTTGTTCCTTAATAATAAAGCCCCAGGAAGAGATAGAGTAAACATCTACCGTCCTTTGATACATACGAGAACATTTTTTAAAAAATTGGAATCGTATTTGAGAAAATTATTGCTTGAAAATTGCCTAGATTTTAAGCAAAATGTACACATTTTCGAAAAAAGTTTATGACCTCGTTTCAAGATCTGTTTGTGAACGACATATTTCAATCAGGAAAAATCTCTATATTGTAGTCGTAGGTAGACGCCGAACAAATTTTGAACTATTGAAATTTTCGAAAATTCAGAGATTTGCACGTCGCGTGGAAGAGGCTCTGGCGTGCAGAGATTGTGCAGGGTTCATGCATAACGAATGGTAGTGTGTAAGGTCGTAGCTGTGGCTCCGCGTGGGAGAGGTTTTGTTGTGATAGGTGGTGCGATGTGCGTTAGGATTGCTGATTTTGCAGACACTGTTTTTCGCGTGTTAGAGCGTCTGTCTGTGGAGGGAGCGTGCTGACGATGCATTGCAGATTGCTCCGTTTGTGTACGAGTCTGTCTGCGGCAAGTACGTGCTGACATTACGTTGTTGGTCGGCGCGTTTCGTGTGAGAGAGGGTCTGACTGTGGCCGGTGCGTCCTGACGTTGTGTTGTAGGATCGCCATGCTTTCTGTAGGAGGGGGTTTGGCTATAGTTTTTCTATTTTTTATTTTTTAAGGTCGCTTTTCAGCTACTAACGTCATACAGCGATCACTCTAAGTAACATTGGGTGAAACGGTAATGAGATACGGACAGAAATACAAACATCCACGTCCCGGGCGCAATTCGAACCCCCCACCCTTTAGGCACGACGTAGCCACAGCTCTTCAGTCTTTGCAACCTCAACTATCCAGGCCGCCTCTGTCTATAGTAATGGCATGTGGGTGCAGAAGTTGACTTGCAGGATAGCTGGGTTTCCTATGGGAGAGTATGTGCCTGTAGTTGGGGCTGGTGCTTGCTGACGTTGCGTTGCAGGGTCGCCAGGCTTCTTGTGGGGGAGGGTGTGCCTGTAGTTGTGGCGGGCGCTTGTTGACGTTGCGTTGCAGGATCGCTGCGCTTCGTGCGGCTGCAGCCGGACGGCGCGCGGCGCGGGGACGGCTTCCTCAACTGCATGCACTGCCTGCCTGCGTGCGACGACAGGCGTACGCCGTGGTGGCCGACACGGCGCCTACCTCGATGTGTACTACGCCGACCTCAGCGCTGTCAAGTACCGGCGCGAGCGCGCCTTCGACACCATGCAACTCATTGGTAAGCAGCAATTGCTTACGCGCGGACTGGCTCACGTAGTTCACTACAACTGTTGCCTGCTGTGGTCACTCACAGTGAGATCCTAGGGATGGAGTCCCCTCGGTGGCTGATTTTCGACACTAGCTACTTAGCTAGGTCGTATTTAACTGCTGCCTGGAGGAGAATTATAGAGACTCGATGTTGTGATTGGTAGTTTGTAGTGGTCTTTCCCTTCAATACCAGTCAACATGACTTGAAATCCTGAGCAGTATCAAACGGGACAAGGACCGCGAATGATCTTGCTTTTCACATCTTGTCCCTTCCTCTTCCCGTACATAAACACACTTGCACTTGATCTATACTGCGACGCATATTGAGAGACTAGTAGGACGTTTTGAGACACCAATTGGGATATTCATGGCGGAGACCAACAAGAAAATCCTGAAAGACAAAAAATCCACTCAAATACATTGACTAGTACAGTATCAGACATGATGTCTACAAGGCTGCAGACGGAATATAACAGCGTAGAAACGGCTTAAGAATATTCTATAATAAGATCTTGTGTAGGAGATCTGCGACTTGCATCCTTTGAATTTTACCACACTTAAGTGAACCCCAAAATGACCAACTGCAAACCTTCACTCCAAAATGTACCAACTGCTTCCGAAATCATCTAGCCTACGATCCATCATGTCTTAAGATTGTCTAAGTCAAAACTCTCTGCCAACAACTCATGTATATCCACGCCAATCCATCTCCAAAAATGTCTCCCCAAAACTTTCCCCATTAAGGACCTGGCCCTTCTCATACGTCTCTATACAGCACCATCACAATCCAACTTCCAATGACAACTATACAGCCCAGAACCTAAACCCAGAACTTCTCCAAACTCACTTCTCCAAAACCCCAGTGTCCAGTATATCCTGTCTTTCTTAAAATCACTCATCGATATCCTAAAAGTGCAGAGATCATAATCCCAAGATTAAGAACCCCTTGCATCAAGCTAATAGAAATGCTGCCTCTCTTCGAATCCTAACGCTGTTGTAGTAGAATGTCTGAGGTATACATAAATTATAAAAAAAACTACCCCTAACCAATTCCTAAAAATGTAATTCGTCGTGATCCTTTTACTACCGGAAACATGGTTTTAATCCCAACGTACCCTTTTATACCGCAAATTACAATACCGTAAGTCCCGCCAGAACTATTGTTTTTAGAATCAGCACGGCTGTCCTGCCCCGACATTCCATCCCGCACACCCAATAACATCTCCCACCAGCACCATTAAAATGGGCTGCTGATAATGGCGTCTTCACTTGCAACAAAGCTACACATATATTCGAAAGCAAATTCCAAGAGCGGATCCACAAAGTTCTTTATAGGGAACCCAATTTCAGTTTGGACCCCAAAAATATTTTTGAAATAATTATTTAATCGTTAGTTTGAAATAAAAATAATTCGAATAAATGCGTAATGGAAATACTGCTTTGGATAAAGAGACCTATATATGGTAAGTATTATTAATAAAATGAGTAAAATCATTTAAAAATGCAGGCTTTGGGGGCCATCGCACTTGGCTCCACCACTGTCAAATAGTGAGCCGAATAAATTTTAATTTTTACTGAGACGTTATTGCTTTCGATACGGAGCTCGATACACACTGCATATCTGACCTCGACCCAGAAGATCGTGGTGCCGAGGGAAATATAAAAACAGTTGAATGATGTTACTCGTTTCGTCTTGAGGGAATTATGGGAGAGAAATATAAAAAGAGAGACCAAGTCAAGTTAACACTTAGTTACTTACAAAATAAGTCCATCTTAATCATTAAAATTATATTAAAAAATAAAATCTTGTATGTACCACGAGCGTTAACTGGTTCTAATGATTGAGCAGCGACAAAATGTCCGAGGGTCAAAGGCCGATCATTAGAACCATTATAACGTCCCTGGTGCATAAAGTATTCACAGAAATTGGAAATGTGGCTCTTCTGAAATAATCGACTGAATTGCCGTTCCCATGGGGCGCAGTGTCGTTCGGGGGCATCGCCAGCCTGTTCTTGGGCGTGAGTCTTCTGTCGGGCGCGGAGCTGCTGTACTACGCCGGCGCCATCTGCGGGGCGCTGCTGCAGCCTCTTTGGCGGCCGATGGGGTCCCCCTCCGGCCCTGGCCCCGGCCCCGGCCCCGGCCCGGGCCCTGGCCAAAGCCTGGCCCCCACCGCCTCCGGCCACGCCCCCGCCGCCCCCAGGGACCGGCGCAAGGTGTGGGCCGCGGCCAGCCACCCGCTCTTCGAAGCCCGAGACGTTGCCTTCAACTGATACTGTGCGACGGCGGTGGACGACACTGACTCTCAAGTTGTTAACACAAGGTCATCGTTACTGGGCTTAACGGTGCCCTCCGTTATGATATCCCGACGTCCTCGCCCTCAGTTCTATGACCACCATTTGACACTGATGCACATGCATCAGTCCCGCCCTTCACCCCGCTGAGGTGCTTAGACCCGTAGCGGCTCTGTGACTACACAGTCCGTGGCCCACGGGCCCGCAGCAACACTTCGAACTGATTTCGTTTGGGGAGGAATGGTGGTAATGCAGACTAGAGGACAATAGCTGTTACTATTGCATATAATGCATGTAAGATGTCGGACAGATTGGGCTCATGTCGTGGCCCGGAGACCTCTGACAGGGTGTTACTCCTCTTGTCCGCAGAAAAGCCAAATCATCCTACCACTGCTAAGGGAAAAGGGGCTTGGGAAAAGGGGCGGATGAAATGGGAAGAAAAGATTCTATTAGTAGGTGCTGCACGGTGGTTTGTACCCCCCAACCATGCCACTACACAGAAAGTTACAACTATGACCAAGCGTTCCGGTACCTTATACCGGTATATTATGAATACATATCTATTCTCATTTAATTAATAATTAATATCAGGCGCGTTCCGGCATCTAAAATTTTAAAAATCAAGCTCTACGACTATGCGGGACTCGCACCCGCGACCCGCCGAACCGAGCTCGCCACTACCCTCAGCCTTCAAGTCCTATTCAAATGTAGTATCAATATCAAAAAATTAAGTCGCAATGAAGCTCTCAATTGGATGATAGGGTCTCCTTCCAGCTCCTGACCTTCACGGGCCACTCATTTAAAGGCTTCCACAGACCGTCACGGAACATCCTCAGCGGAAATTACGCGTCACATGTTGGCTTATGAGCAAGTTCGTACCTGACTGAGTGGCTCGACAGCGAATTGGCAGCGTTTTATTCGCTGCAGATTTCCATTCGCGGTCGGACGTATTTTTTCCACTGCCGCTCGAGTTTCGCTGTGGAAACCAAGGCAAAGACTCGTCAGATCTCAAATATTTTCATCCCACGCGACAGAACGGTCAGAAACGGTACTTCTAATCGTGTTCAGTAATTTAATTAATTTTAAATATCATTAAACTTGGATATTTTAAATTTTTAGTTCTCAGAATGTTGTGAATAATCAACTAACTTGTACTCAATGATCAATTTTAGCCTTCTGTAAGATAAATATTGATCCACTAGTAAATAAACTCAACGTTTATATAGCTAAGAATAATGAAATAAATGAATATTTATTCCTTTAATGGATAAGACACACAAATTGAATTAAAGTGATAGAATCTACGTTTAAATTCTTAGGTAATGAATATGGCGTCGCATCTGCCAGCATTTCACTGGTGTATCTCTACTGCACATAATGGATCTAACCTTCACTGGTAAATGTCGGGAGGTAGCTCCGGAATATGAATGTTCCTATTTTAAATATGTACCATATAGAAACGATATTGAATGTTTTGAAGGGGTGGCTTGAGTCCCGAGGCTTAGGCACCGGGTCCTGAGGTCGTAGGAAGCTCTCCAGACATGGCTTCATGGACAACATACAAGGGCAGTGATGTGGCGTGACCTTGTCCAAGCTGTAAAATCCCTTCAACGACTATTTGCAAAGTATCAACTTCTACATCGCCAATCAGATCACCTACCAAACGCTTACTGTGAACAAAGTGATCCCAACTTCTCCAAATATCCGCTGAGTACGGAGACTACTCCCAGGTCTGTCTCTCTCGCACCCAGACCACGTGCTCTTGCTGGGCGATAAAGGCACAGGCGATGAAGACGAGTATCCCCACTCCGAGGGCAGGTCGGCGCGCACGCCGTGTAAGACGTTTTGATAATGCTCAAGTAGAGCCTTTATCTAGCTCTAGGCATCTGCGGGTTCAGAATGATGGCCTCACACTCACAGTTCTATTATTTACGGGAGGGAGCAGGCTGAGAAATCGGCTTACAAATGTTCAGGTGTTAAAATTACTATTAAAATTAATATGACATTTCGAAAATTATTTCAATATACAAAAAATGTTTATTAAATTACTAATTAAAGGGTAAATAGAAAACGGCGTGTCTACGTTATTACTCACTGTGTATATGGACGCTATGGACACCACGCTTCTGAAAACGGTCATCTGATGCCAGGCGTTTGGCAGCTTATGCGTGTGACGTAATCCTGCTCCCAGAGCATTACTTGTTACTAGCATAGAACGCTTGGCAACAAGTTGAACGGTAAATCGGATGTTGCCCGCCAATAAGAGATGAGTATGGATATGGTCCAGCCGTCAATAAATAAATAGCACAGGTACGGTGAAAGGTTTTTACGATGCAGTTCAGCTATGAATTTGGAGTCGAAGTCAACAATTCAATTTCTCGAAGCTTTGTAGTAGCTTTTCCGTCCCCAAACACCACAAACAGATTTATTTGCTTTGAACGTAAATAAAGAAATACGTCAACAATTAATATCCTGATAGTACTGAAACATAAGTATCGAACCCTCAATTTCTATGTTATCAATTCATCGATAACCTAGAAAAAGAGGGTTTCGATTTGACGATAGATTTGAGATGAAGAGGTACGTGAATTATGAACAAGGTTTTGCGTTTAAATGAATTTAATATATGCAGTAATTACAGACCATCATCCTGGCACAAAACATCAATATAGCCGAAAGTAAATTCATTAATGGATAATATGCGAAGCTCCGTGTATTCTGAACAAGATTTCAGCCGAATACGCGATTAAAAAAATGAAGAAGATAATGTTTATAATTACATTAATTTTTACGTTCTCGAATAAGAACGTATATACGGAGTAATATACGTAGTATAGAAAAGGTTATGTAATGCTGCGCGAAAAACAACGGATTTGCGGCAGAAAAAATTCATTGCCGGATCCTAATAACGAATAAGTAGATAAATCCAGTTGCTAAATTAAGAAAATCCTCTAATACGCGGTGTAGGCAGAATCATTGTTTCGTCGGTCCTTGACGTCGAAAAAACAAATGAAAGCAAAACGTCCCTCCGTCCGTCTGTCCGTCCGTCAATCTGTCGTATGTGAACAAACCTTGCGTAGGATTTTTTACAAACTGAAGAAACCTCTGTCGTTTTTGCGTGAGCTCAAGCTCTGAGATTTTGAAAAACTTTCATTAATTTTTGGGGGACTTTAGATGGAGCTCTAGAAACATTTTAATTTTTTTCTCAAAAACGGCTCCAAATTTTTTCTTTAAATTTCTTGTAAGAATAGAGTTAAATACACTTATAAATATGGCATAGCTCGGATTTTCAGGATTAACTATGATTTTTCAGAACTTTTAAAAGTATGCATTTTTTTCGGCAACTTCTTACAACTACAATATTGAAGGAAAGAAGACTTTTCCTTAAATTTAGTTCATAAATAGTTCTTTCATTAAGTTCATCTAGATTTTTTTGTAAATTTTAGTAGGTTTCGTTTTCGAAAACTCAATAGATTCCTGTGAAAAAGCTTAAAATTTCCCATTTACATTAATGCTTAACGCCATTTTCTTAAAAACGGTTCCACATTTTTCAGTGGAAATTGCTATTTAGGACAAGGTTTTAGCATTCTTTAATATTCTTGAAACAATATTTCAATTCCATTATTTGGAAACGGAAAAGAGGAGAAAATGTCAAAAAAATGTACTTTGGGCACGATACGTGGCAGCATGAGAAAGGATGAGGCCAGTCCACACCAAAGAAATTAGAAAACTTTACTACAAGAATTTGAATCTACTGTGTCATACATTTGAAGTCATTGTAACAATCAATAAATTGCATGATAGTAATTATTTAATTTTGGATCCCATTACATAAATTTTGGTACCGGACACTAATCTAAGAGATCAATAAAAAACACACATACTGCAGATTTTGGAAAAAAGCCATTGAGTTAAAAATGTTCACAAAGAATCATCATGCTGAGTACTTTACTTTATTATTTACTTAGCTTCAATGCTTCTGGACAAACTTTTCTACTTAAATTCTAAAAAACTACAATTCATTTGTCACTGGCTTTTCTGCGCTTTTGTCCTATGCGTCCCTTCCTTCTTTTCTTCTTTCTATGTGATCTACTGATCTCGAATGCTTAACACTGGTGTACGAAGTTTATACGTATCAATATTCAACTCGAAGTTTAGAATAACAATAAATGTATTTTTAATTTTGCTAAATATATTACAAAAATAATTTGACATTTAGGAAAGAGATAAATGTAAATGTTACCGATCATTTACAAAATAAATTACATTAATGTCATTTACCCTCTGGATCAAAGGAAACTTGACAAAAATCCGGTCGAAATGGGATTATTAACAGAAACCTTTTTACAATGTTTATAGATTATTTGTTAAATAGATTACAACTTTGGTATTTCAGCTAGAACAAAAACCAAATATTTTTATAGTTATAACAAAGTTTCCTTGCAACACATATTAATGTTAATGTTCTATGTAGTTTGGAGGGTCTCTAAAAGCATTAAAACTGCTTTGCAGAAGACAAAACGTGTTGATACATCATATGTAAATTTTTGCAGGTGTATTTATGATATTGATAGCGAAAATATATCTCTATATAAAGAAAAATGAGTCAGAGTATTATTTCAACTTTCCATTTGTTATTTATAATGTTTTTTAATATGAATAATTTATTGAA
Organism: Teleogryllus oceanicus; assembly: GCA_964035755.1. Classification (NCBI taxonomy): domain Eukaryota; kingdom Metazoa; phylum Arthropoda; class Insecta; order Orthoptera; family Gryllidae; genus Teleogryllus; species Teleogryllus oceanicus. Next base: position 2,284,855 of record CAXIVR010000001.1, read on the forward strand.
AATATATTTTGAGAAAACATATTGTTTGTGAGTAGCGAGGTTAAACAATTAACCTGATTTTCGCCAATATCTGAAAAAAATAATAATTGGCACATAATAAATTAAATAACTGGGATGTACAGGTTCTGTAAGGTGTTGTGCCTTGTTTCTGAAACGAGACTGGATATTTGGCGGAATGAAAGAAAATTTAAAAACGGAAAGCGCTCATATTGATAAATATAATATACTCAATGAACATGTAATAAACCTGTTTAAATATTTTACTTTTTTTAATACAATTTTACCCATCTCCCCTCTGTTGTGAATTCATTCTTAATTTTTGCAAGGTGCATTCAAAACTAATGTCTATATGTATCGTTGAAATAAATAGACCTAAGTGCCAAAAAGCGACAAATTGAGTTAATGCTAGAAATGGCATACATGGACTATTGCCAATAACGTATCAAATGGGCCTACTTCTTTCGCCAATATAAATATTTCGCTAATCGTGGAGGACGCAGTGCACACGCGGAAAGAAAGATGAGATGTGAGGGTCTGCCGTAAATAACCAAGAGGGTAAGCACGTGCAAGGACGTGCTCCGCCAAACCAGCAGCTGAAATCAATATTTGAAAATTGGATTAAAATTAATCACTAATATCTATTATTGATTTATTACTGTAAAATCTGTTTAAGACACAATAGATCTAAACACAAAAAATTCATGTTAAGGAGGGTATCGGTTTTATACAAGGTTGTACATTTCATGATACTTGTGATACCGATATTTCTGCTCTGAAAGAAGTAAATTATATAACTTTATTATAATTTTCAAAAAAACAATAACATATAACGTATTTATGGAAGAAGTCGCCAATAAATGAATATTAAACAATCTTTAATGAAGGAATGTGTGGCTGTGGAGGCAGTGAGATAGCTTCTTGTTACAATCTTCTTACAAAGCATTCACTTCTGGCATAGCCACTGGAAAGAGAATTTTAAATACGTGAAGTGGTAATTGCTCAGCGCAAAACAAAAACAAAATGCATTTGTTTGTGTGGATGTATCTTGGTAGGAAATTGTGTGGAATTTATGACATTTGCATCATAGTAATGGATTTGAGGCGTTGTTTTGTCGAACGGTTTAATTTCATCAGAAAGCTTTCTCGGCATCTTCAATGCTACAAATAATACAATAATAATAATAATAATAATAATAATAATAATAATAATAATAATAATAATAATAATAATAATAATAATAATATACTAAATTACATTTTTAAGTCAATTACAGGACATTATTATGAATTAAATTAGAATTTAAATGAAATAGAAGAATTGGAATATAAAATGTGAACATATAAAAAAAAAAATAAAAATAGGGTAAACAAATAGATAAGTGAATAAATAAATTTAGCTGAGCCGATTCTGAGCCGGCTGGGGGCCCCGGTCCAAACAAGACAGCCGGGATGGGCCCTTCAGTACTCCTTATTCAAAATTCTTCAACAGTAAAATTTCTAAAGAAAAAGATACGAGACACATGCTACCTTTCCTACAGGCTAAAAACAAGACATTTTGTGAAAAATTATTTCAGCAAGATTAAAGGTTAACAATCTTAAACATTATAAGGCTTGAAGTTATTGAATTTTATAATTTTTGATTTAATGTTTTTGAAGAGTGTTTAGTTTTTTTTCTATTGGACTTAGTTCATTTTTTACGTAAATGCTTCTTCACATACGTCGTTTCCCTATTTCCATTCTCCAGTTGCCATTATTATTTTACCATCGTTAAATGACATTGAATATTTTAATATACACATTGTATAAATATGGTTTGTTAATAAAATGACATCTTTCTTGTCCATGTATTCATAGTATACAATAAATAAAACAGTTTTTTTGATCTCCTGAAAAATGTTCATTTTGGCACCAAGGCCGTTATTTATTTCAACGATATATTTGTAAATGAAATATTATCTTCTATTGGGAATCCACTTTATGTTTTTTACTAAGAGCAGATCAGGGGTTCCCAACGAGAATCGGTATCGATCCTGGTCGATGTCGATAGCCAAATAAACAAGCGACTAATTGATATAATAAATATCAACCTGTCATTGACTATGAAAATATCAATACAGTTCAAAATGTTTTGTCCCTTTAAAAACAATTAATAATAAACTACAAACTACACACATTTCCATGAATGAAAAGCGATGTATAAGCATTTAGAATAATAGTTTGTTTTTAAAAATTTTTAAATTTGTAAAATTAATAATATAACTGTAAAAAAAACTAAATCTAAAAAATTTTTTAAATTTTAAAAGATATAAAAAAAATAAATATTTCTCGCATTATTAGTAAATTTGCAATTTTCGAAAATTCAGAGAGTTCAACGAAAATGAGACCCGCGCAATTCTTGTAAGCGTTCCGTTTCCTATTCTTGAAAAAAGTTGAAGAAAAAATATGGAGCGGTTTTTAAGGATTTTTTTATAAATTCTATTAATTTCAAAAACATATTACGCCAAACCACTGTTTTTCAAAAAATTTTGATCTTCTAAAAAATATTTTTTTACAACAGATTTTGTCCACCAAAAAACCTCAATATTCATTTTGAAACGATTTGAATTTTGAAACTTTAACATCTACAATTTTTTGCAGTTTTCGAAAAGACGGAGTTTGCCGAAAATGGAAATAGTACAATATTTTTACCATCCTCTGATACATATGTGAGAAATTTTAAAGAAAAAATTGGAGTGGTTTTTGAGAATTGTTTAAAAAATAAATTGTCTCTATTTCGCCCAAATTACACGAAAACTACTCGTATTTTCGAAAAACTGAACATGAACTTATTTGAAAATCCGTCTTCAATGAAGAGATTCATGAAGAAAAAATCTCTATCTTCAGTATTATAGTTGTAGGAAGACGCCCAAAAAATTGCAGTTTTGCAATTTTAAAAAAGCTGGTATATCAACGAACATGAGACCTGCACCATTCTTTTAGCTCCTTTACCCTATCCGAGAACAAAGTTTGATCAAAAAATTTGGTTTGTAGTACCATTTCTGAGAAAATTTTGAAAATGCTTTTGAGGCTTCATGTAAAGTACACTCAAAAAACAAAATATCTGGTTGAAACTCCCAAAACCTAGAGTTCATCCAAATCGATCGGAAAATATAAATTTTGGAGAAAACAGGTTGAACGGTTTAGGCGCTGGCGTAGACCACAGCCGGACAGACATACGTTTTGCCGTCAATCAATATTTCGGTATCAAGAACACAAAAAACATGTATTCGGGCTACACCAATTGTTAGAGGATTTTTTTTGCAACAGAAGTCTTCCTCCTCCGCAGGATCACGTGACTTTCTCTTCTTACGAAGTACCTTGGTAAAGGCGACAAAGTAAAAATTAATGGGGATAAAGCAATCTTATAAGAGGTCGATGCAATAAACGCTTGCCTATCAAATTGCCATTGCAAATAATATTAAATATTCAGATTTATTATTAGAAAAAGAAATGGCTGGGGAAGAATGGTTAGCAGTCTTTGAAAAGAAATAAAGATTTGTCCTTAATTTCTTCAGAGGGGTGTAGTCTTTCTCGTGACACAACATTCCGTCGACAAAAAAGGAGGTTTTTTCAACAATTATCAATCATTAAAGCGAGAATATTGACTAGAATCTCGACTATCCTTCGTCTTCAAATTAGATGAAACAAAAACATCAACAGTTGAAAACAGTGGAAAGGTAATTGCTGAGAAAGGTTGCAAAGCTGTGTGTCAAGTGGACAGTGTTGAGAAGGGAACTCTTCAATCGACATGCTGTATTGTCCGCGCTGATGGCAATTATTTACCCCGTCTTAATTTTTTCTCGAGCGCATTTTCGTTAGCACATGCTGTTTGTGCTCGTCAAATTTCTTATTTTAAAAACTGATAGTGGCTCCTCGGTGTTGAAAAGGGGTTGTTATTCTGAAAAATTCATGACCTATTGTACCTCAGACTTTGACTCATGGTGCCCTAGGCATAGGGCACGATGAGTCATTTATTGAAAATGTTCTTTTACGATTTTTCTCTACCATTAATTATTTCGTGACTATAATCACATAATGTTAAAATATACATGTTCGTAGTTGCGAATGTAAAATGAAATAAATCATCTTCAATGTAAGAGATATCTGAATGTTCCAATTCTTATGGTTCATGGTACCCCAGTTTGCCCTATAGCAAAAATAAATTATTGATCGAGTTTTAGAGGGCGCTTTAACTGCCACATTGTTACCCATGCCAAAGAAATGTAAAAAACTTAAATATATTTGATAGAAACGCTGCATACGCAACCAACACGCCGAATAAACGACCATACGCATATTAAAATCAAAGCCACATAAGATTAATAATAATATTAATAAATACTTTACAAGTGTATAAATGTGAAGTAACATAAAAAATAGGAGAAAGTAATAAACAGTACTATCATCGACTCCCAGATCATCAGTTTTCCGCAGAGAAGAAAAAGACGTTTGAGAGAGCGAACTCGTTGCCGAGCACCCCCCGTCGAGAGTTGCCGAGACGATATCTACGTCTGCAGCCAACAAACTTTCCACAGTGTAGGAGAACGTGTCCCAAGGACAGGTCCGTCTTACATGTGTCGCATGTGGGGTGGTTCACGTCGAAGGGGGAAATTATGTGGCATCAGCCGACACGAAGAGGAGTTAAAATTACTTCCTCGCGCCTTGTAGCACGACAGGGTGAGGAAAACCAGAAATTATTTTCTATATTTTTTAATCGCTCTTCATTTAAAAGTGATATTGTGTAACAGCTATCTTGCATTTACAGCTAGAATATTTTCAACTTAACTTCTTGTCACTGTGGAGCACTGTACCTATGGTAAGAGTACTCGCATTGACTACTAGAAGGCGCAGATAATTGACACCACTTCAAAAATTATTCGCTTCAACGCACCGACCAATTACAAATTTCTTCAATAAGCTCGCAAATTACGATTAAGAAACGTATTCTCATCCATTTTGAGTGTGATTTGCGAGGAGAAAGATTGTACTGGAAAATTGCCGACTGCGGAGGAAAGCGACGGATAACGTCTTCTAAAAAGCTCATTAGAGGTAATGAAATTTACAATTTACTGAATGGAAATATTTAACGTAAATGAAATACAAGTATTTTATATTAACGTGTCAAGAGTAATCATGGAATTCCATGAGAAGTATACCATGTAATTTCAAACGAAGAACTCCAGTGTACCATAGCATGCACTTGTAACTTTGGGCGAATTCGCGACTAATAAGTAACGTTTTTCCCCACAGCTTCTTTTAACTTTTACCTACTTTTATTTCCTATGTGACACTGATTCAAAAGGACTAATTGCGTTCTGGGAAACAAAATATACAACGCGACCACACTACTACGCAAGATGACGGAGTGCAAGATAGAAGAATTCTTCGCTGCGGCCACGACGGCTCGCCAGGAGATTCGGCTCTCTTGCGGGGATGTCTGTATATCAGACGACTGCGTGCAGATTTAAGAAGGTCAATGATATCGTGAGTTGTAACGTTCTGCTGTGAACGGTATTGCCGTATTCCCTTGTTAGCGTATCTGGTGTAATTAAGCTAGAAGCTACACTTTGCAAGCAAAGTGAACAGAATTCTAGTTACTTTGGGTGGCATACATGATTGAAGTCACTACTATACAAAGTGTAATTTATTCAACGACTTTCGTAACTGAAAACATTTTAAAGTTATTGTAAATTTCACGCTACAGAATTCTTACGAATTAACGAATTCCTTCGAGGCCAAAGAAGTTGTGAACTTGATTCTACGTTTTTATTCATCAAATAATGCATTCTAGTTACTAATTCACTGGCGTAATCTTTGTGAGATTTCTTAGAAAAAGGTATTATATTCATGTTGTAACTGATACTTTTGAAACTAGATTATACAATATAATGTAAATGTAATAATGTAAATAATATAAATAAGTTGAGGAAGTTCATTTTTAATTTACACAAGAGTTGTTATGTACCGAGGAATGGTCGGCCGCGTGCCTTTGAAAGGCCCGCCGCAGGAGCCCAGCGGCGAGACGGCCGCATCTCCGGGCGATTCGGAGCCCTGGAGAGGGCCACGCAGCCGTCACGCTCCAGTCGGCGCACCTCGGCGCGTCATCGTCGGCGGACCTGTAGCCTGCAGGGGGTGTACATCGGCCCGCTCCGGGAGCAACAGGCAGTTGCAGCACGGCGTATAGCGAAGTATTGGGGCCACAGTGTTTAAGCGATTACGAGTGACGATCGCACAACTAGGCTACAGGCTCTGGCGAGATGGCTCGATTTGTTACATCTGGTTTTTGCTGGACTGGATTGCTGTTGGTACTTCTCCCGATTATCCGATTAACTGAGCTTCTCCCTGGTATATTCTGTTGTACAATTGTGGTGAAATAAAAGGCCATTTTACGAACTTTCGTTTTTCTTTTTTGGTCACAACATACTGCATAGGAATTATTTGAGAAGTTTATTTCCCGATTCTTTTCTTTCTATTGTATGTTGTGCATTTTTCTACACAAGGGTTTATATGTATGTTCATTCTTTTCAGATAGTGTCTTTGCTCTGTTACTGTGCTTAGAGTATAATAATTTGTAAGTGTTTGTCACAAGTGCTAGTGTGTGATGTAATCCAATTCAACGATTACTGTCATTCTTTTCAAGTTTTTAAACTTGTTAATTTTTTCAAATTTACCTAATCTTTCTTTTCATTGGTATCGAAAGACAACCCCATTCCCGGCATTGCAGTGGGAACATTTCAACTGTAATAAAACCAGTGACATCCATTGTTAATACGGATGCCACTCATCGAGCAAATTTAATCTTCTGCTCGAGTCATTCGTCTAAAAATCTCGCATAGAAGGGGAAGTAAGGAGTGTGACAATTGTGTCACTCTGTCTGCCTCGCACTGATTATGGAGCTTTTCAAAAATACTTTTAAATCTGCCGAAGGGACATAGAGAATGACAATAAGGGACTTCCGAGGCGCTGATTTCGCAGACTGGTCAGGTAGCACATGGCTTGTTTTTCCCACAAGCCCTGAGGATCAACAAAGAACTAGGTCATAGTGTTGAGACAGACGGTAAATCAGTTGTACTGTCGTTGTCAAATGGCCTGAGGCAGAAAAGATGAAGGGTCACTGAAGCGTACTACCGGAACCATTGCATACAACAACTCAACTTGACAAACTTGATTCAACATATTTCAGAGCTTGTGTCGTAGGAAACTTCGCGGCAGAGAATACGCTGTAGAAAATGTGTATTTGAAATGAGTGAGTAGACATTCTACAATAGAACGTACAAGCCACTGAATCGTTTATGATAGCAATCAGAAAGTGTGCTCAGGATTGGCTGCTCTCAAGTCTTTGACGTATTTCAGGTATAAACGGAGTAGTACGTTTAGAGAAATTCCTTTTTTTCTAGAGGAAAAAATGAAATTTCAGGGAGTAATGGGGTTTTCTTGCGGAATCACTTTACATTGTGCCAAAACCTTTTTGGAAATAATCTAAGTGAGAAAGCAGGAAATGAATTTTCTTGAAACTTGCTTGTAGCTTCAAACATGTTAGCCACAATGTGTCGGTAATTGGGATCCTTGTTGTTACCAAAAATTTTGAAATAACTCTACAGAAGATACATGTGCTTTCTCCTTTTCATTCATAGAGTTTTTAAATGTATCGGATATCATTTTTTATATCAGGACCATTAAATTTACGTTTTTTTAACTTTTATTCAGAGAGTATTGGGAATTTCTCACATATGTACTTAAAATAGTTTCCTTTCGTATTCAAAAGCCTTTACGAATTGTGTTATTAAGCCAAGCTTAATGTGGTGAAAAATCAGCAAAACTTTAGAGGGACTCACAAGGTTTTGGCGCACAATATTCTTGTACCGACTTCCAAAAGTTGGGGAGATGGCCAGTCTTTCGTATTTCAATGATCATCTCGTACTCTGCTATGCTACAAGCGGAGAAAGCACGGACATGTGGTGAATCCAAATTTTTGACCCAGTAACATCGAAAGAACTTTAATATCGCCACAAACTTGTCAGTTGTGTTTACTATAGTTTACTCGCAATAAATTTAGTTTCAAATGTGCGTATGTTTCTGTGAGCATCACTGAACAGGCAACAGGCATTGAACCAAAAACGTTTCCATTATGAAGGAGAACCGCCATTAAACTTTGCTTGGAAGCATCAATAAATAGTCTCCACACACTTTGATCATAGTTTGGAAGTCCAAGTTTTATAATAATCATCAAGCCATGCCAGGTAAATCAGATCCACGGGGAATAGGTAAAATGACTGACCAAAACACTGTATAAACATTTTTTTTTAATTTTTCGAATTGTGCCCTTTCACATCATATGAATAGAAGTCGCAGTCATTACTATGGTTTGACTGCTCTCTCTCCAAATCACAGGTATTCCAAAAGATATCGACAGTCTTTTGCCGTTGACCCAATGACGAAGATCTTCAATGCATACTCTATATACTTGTGGGTTGCCCAATGTTTACTTTGGTCCGCACGTTTGAAGCAAAAATAGGCAAGATATGATTTCTTTTACAAAATCTGTAACATTACGCCTCTTCTCAGGCAATGTGTATTTCCCACATGTACAACAAAACAGTTCTGAATCATTTGTATATGAGCTATGCGACACGGTAAATATACTTTATTTATTTATTTATTTATTTATTTATTTATTTATTTATTTATTTATTTATTTATTTATTTATTTATTTATTTATTTATTTATTTATTTATTTATTTATTTATTTATTTATTTATTTATTTATTTATTTATTTATTTATTTATTTATTTATTTTATTTATTTATTTTACGTCAAAGAAACAGTTAAAAACTGCGTATGACGTGCTATGGGGAAAAGTGAATTGTGTGCACATTTTCAAAATTCTGTGATCCCTACACTTAGTCATATACTACTTAAATTTTGAATTTTTGAAAGGGAGAAAAAAAACTCCCATGCAATAAAATATATTTTCAAGGATAAACAAGCAATAAATGTTGAATTTTGAAAGGGAGAAAAAAAAACAAAAAACTCCCATGTAATAAAATCTATTTTCAAGGATAAATAAGCAATAAATTTTGAATTTTGAAAATTTATATTTTTTGAAACTTGAATAATTTTGAAACTTTCGTACTGAACTACGAATTCACAACATTCCACTCCACAATACAGCTTGAAACTTATTTTCCACATGACATATACTAATGCAATGTGAGAGAAACTAAGAATATTAATGTAAGTTTTCATAAAGGTAAGATAAGAATGTGTCACCAAGGATTGGCCATCTACATAGATCATAGCAAGGGTGCACTTATTTCCCTCTAACTTTCTATGGCGCTCGCACCCCGTATCAGACAAAAATCAACTGGTGCCCTCAGTGTTTACTATAAACACATTAAATGCATTCTAAATAAATTTGATTTTCAAATCCTTACGTTTATATAATTATTCTTTGGACATACGAAAATTACGCTATAAGGAAAATAAAATAAATTTAAAAAAATTAGATGGTACATAACGGAAACTGTCTGGCTTTGAATTTGATTTCAGCATGCTAAAAATACCAAAAAAATGAAAACTTCGGATCAGTGATCAATTTCATCGCTGATCAGTGATATTAGTATAAACATTTTTTCCAATCACATTATGTTTTCAAATTTTTCTACTGATAAAATTAGTTTTAATTTGTTTCACTATCATCCACATTGTTAAAAAATTTGAAAATAATACGATCTAGAATGGTATAAGACACATTATAAGGAAGAATAATTAAGACAGTACTCCAACGTAATCACGTCGAAAATTAATTTCAATTTCTTCTTTTCTATTTGAATTTGGCGTCAAAATTAATTGACAAAATACCTTCAAATTCAACTATTTTCCTCGTGTCAGCAATTGTTTCAGTCCGATATATGCAATAGAAGCTGAGAAAAAATTACACATGAAAAAAACATTTGTCGCTGTGTCTCTGCAAGAGACTGCCCTAGGAGGCTAATTTTTTACTTTTTTTATCTAAGACATTTTTCATCGTCTTTCATATAAATATCGACACTGGTCGACAAAAAAGAAAATTTGTTTGTCCAGAAAGAAAAATATGTAATTCTGGCTTTTCTCCTGAATTCAAATATGATATCGATTTTTCTCCATCACGCAAGGTTTCCGAGAGACAGGCATTTATGATTTCAAACACTTTAAAATTTTCTACATTCTTGAGTACACTACATTCGAACATTCGTACTCACCTAAAAAGTCAGAAATGACAATTTTCTGCTGTATTTTGCTTGTGATGCATCCTCCTTGATGGTCCAACAATAATCGGACAGCATATTAGGACTCCATTTGTCTTGAAATCTCTTTTCTATAGCTGAAATCTCCTGATGAATGCGTTTCCCGTGCTCATCGCTCACTGCGCCAAGATTTTCCGCGAAGAAATCTAGGTGCGAATTTTTAAGGACATATTATAACCCAAATTTTTATACGATGTTATACGACCATTGACAATATCACGGTAATTTTCTGCCCGTCGATTTCCCAAAAAACTGTGAGTTACTTTCTTGAATGCTTGCCGAACTGCTTTCTCCAGTAGATTCAATAGTTCCTCAAACTTCTCATCATGCATTAGTGATCGCATTTGTGGACCCACAAATATCCCTTCTTTAATTTTCGCTTCTAACTTTTGGAAATTTCTTTTTTAGGTACATGAAACCAGGAGTATTGCTCATGGCTTTCACGAAATTTTTCATTAATCCTAGTTTGATTTGTAACGGAGGTAGATACGCATTTTTAGGATTACACAATGAGTCGTGTTTCACATTTTTCTGTCCAGGAATGAATGATTCGCGTTTAGACCATTCTTTTCTGGTGTAATTTTTTTCCTACTATCCCAAAGACACAAAAAACAACAGTACTTTGTGTAACCAAGCCGCAGACCAAGAATAAGTGCAATTACCTTCAAATCACCACAAATATGCCATTCGTACACTGCATAATGAAGCTTTGTCAATATAAATTGAAAGTTTTCATATGTTTCTTTCATACTAGCAGAGTGAGCCAGAGGTATTGATAGAAATTTATTGATAGAATTTTATGCAGAAGCACTGCAACTTAAAGAAGCACTTAAACTTGCTTTGGAGGAATCAATGAACAAGCGTCATTCTGTTGGATTATGTTCAATACCAAATGTTTCCATAAGAGAAGAAATGTCATTGCAAAACACTAAGCCATTTTCTTCAGAAAAATTGTCTTTAAATAGAGAATGACGACTACGATAAGTACAAATCTTTGTATTCTTTTGAAGAAGATTCCATCCTTTTAGCCGGGACCCAATCATTTCAGACTGGATTTTGAATAACTTTAAGTCTCGTGTAAGATCGTTAAGATCTTCTTGAGTCAACAAATGAGGCTCAGATGAACAGGTTTGTCCAAAAGTTGTATCATCAAAATCTGTTTCTTCTTCTTCCTTACTTCCATGGGAATCTGAGCTCTCTTCATCTAATGTCACATCTTCTGGAGGCTTTGGTATGGGCAATTCTTCGCTTTGTGAAACGGATCTCATTGCAGATTGCTAGTCACCACTGTATGTTTTGATTTTGACGTAATCCCTTTTATGTTTGTTAAGCAGAAATAGCAGTCAGAGGAGTGATTTTTGGGTTCCCTCCAAATCATAGGGATAGCAAATGGCATGTGGCGTGTGCCATTCTTCCATGCGGGTAGAAGCCTACTACATGATAAACAACTGATATATGGGGCCCAGGTCCTTGTTTGGTCCCCCGCTTTGCACCCAAAATAAAGTTCATAACACTTTTTTACTAATGGAGTAAGGTTTTGCCTTTAGGATTTCAGCGTCACTTCATCACATATATAACAAAAGTTGTTATGATGATTTAAACAAACTAGGCATTTCGTAACTTTCAACAAAGTAAAATCCAGACACACAGCATTCACAATTAAGTGTTTACTGCTTCACTGCTATCTCACAACTGACATCGAATTAATGCGTGCTACCCCAGATGATATTTGTGCCTGTCCATGCATGTTTGATCTTGCGCAACAGTAGCAATGGCACGATTTGAGTTAGCTGATTTGGTTCCATCACATTTACAATGCTTGAATAGTTTTTATTTTACAATGGAAAAATTGTCGTTTATTAAAAAAATTTAAACCCATTAATTGAAATGAAAAATTTGAATTTAAAAAAAACTATGGGTGATGGATAAATTCCGAATACATATTTCAAAACACAATAAAAAACTGCATTAAGTACAACTATTGGTACTCATGGGACAAAAATCATGTTGACCAGTGTTATCGATTTGGTTTGGGGGCACTTTTCACCGCGTTATTCGGCTATATCCTTTGAGAAGTTCATTATTGAACGGCAATAAGGCAAGATGTCTTGAATTCTTGAATTCTTCACCCTGTCTTCAATTCTTCACCCTGTTGAACATTGACATGGAACCATTATGAGGCTCTTCATATGAATCTTGCAGAGAAAGATCACGTTTATTACTATTTAATCTTTAAATCTATTGTAAAAAACGTTCTGTGAGTTAAATGTGAAAACGAATAGATTATTTCTCTTTGCTTAATAAGATGTGGGAGTAATGCGTGTAAAACAGTTGCTTTCATGAACATAATATTATATTTAATTATTATATTTTTCTATTCATTTTCATTTTCTTGCTAGTGGTGTCAATAATGTTAATTTACAAAATGTGTACTTGTTACTTGATGCAACCTATTGTTGCAACGCCGCGCTGATAACAGAAAGCGATAATGACGGCCGCCGTTGGTTCGCACATATAAACTAATAATTAACTATCGCACATATATACTAATAATTTTATTTACGGCTAAAATACGCATCGTGCATCGAAGGTACATTTATGTCGAACGTGAATACACTGGATTCAATGGGAGAAAGCTATTCTCGTTTAAATGTTGGAATTAAAAAAACTATGTGTTTTTACGCTTTTCGCGAGAAAAGTGCGGTTGCAGCACCACTACGTGCGGTTGCAGCACCACTAGTTACCATTGGTACAAGGAAGAGTCCTCTTTTTGATTTGAACTTTGAATTTTCTGGAGTATTTTCATATTGTAAAAAAAATCATCCCTATTCTGCGGTCATTCTCCTGTTATGGATTGAGAAGATAATGAATTGAGAATGCCATTAATGAGGAATCGTCACTACATTAGTTATTAAACATACAATATCCCGATTTCACAAGAAATGATAATTTAAAACTAAATAGATAATTTACCTAAGTTTAAGAGAAGTGGCAAAAACTTGAAAATATCGCGTTGAATATTCAAAGAGCTACTGTCACAAAGACGCACCTTCATTTTCCATCTGTGTAATTCTCACTTAAATTTTTAAAAAAGTTTGAGTAGATACTATAGACCTATATTAATGAATAGTGCGTAAAAGAGCGCACATACTTTATTCTCCTTAAAGTTACTATATTCTGAGCTACAACACAGATTTTCCGAAGTACGTCCACCAATGTCTCTGGTTGAGGCAACACAAAAGAGTTCAAGGCTACATTATTACCATTATTTTTAAATTTACGATTGAAGAGTGATCAAAATAACTTTTTGCTTAATTACATGAAGATCTTGTGAATAAGTCTTAAGGGCATTATTGAAATGGTGCAGCGTCTTTCATAATTTTTTCAAATGAAAACTATGTTCTCAACAGCAAAAATATTGCTCTTCAATTGCTCGTATGTTTAAAATGTTCAAAAGTCGTGAAGCGACTAGGAGATTTATCAGAGAATTTCCAAAGCACGAGTGGAATTTATTACGACTATTTCACGAATGAAATTTGAATTTAAGAAGCAGGGTCATTAATACTTTTATTTAAGTTAATCTGGTATGTTTACGTATTTTTAATAACTAGTGTATCAACCTTAATTCTCTCTTTACTTATGCAAGGCCGTATGCAATGTTAAAATCAGAGTTTAGGTTATACATATTGCGACGCCGGCGTCTGTGTCACCACACGTTGGGTAAGCCAGTTGCGACATAAATTTCACACCTCTTACCTGTGACAAGGTGCCGGCTAGCTCAGGAAGCGGTGAGTGCCTGAAATCGGTGTATGGACGTTACTACCTTACAAAATGAGAAGAAATTGTTCTAAGAGAACGAAAAATGTAATAAAAAATAGAAATACCCAAATTATGAAAAAATATTGCAAATACTGCGCATGAGCTCAGCGGTATTATTTTTCTTCCTTCAGCTTTGTATTAGAATAAAGTGCCTGGGTGGGCCGTGGCGCCACTCAGTCGCTGCGTTTCTTGAAATTCCCAGGAGAGGTTGACCCGGAAGGGCGTGTTCGCTAAACAAACCTGCCTTCGACCGCCGCCGTGGCGCAGGTACTCAGAAATCGCAGCTGCTTGGAACGAATTAACCCTTTGCCCCGGACCGACACAAACAAGCACGAACTGGTTTTGCACGACGCAGATTTTAAAAGGAAATTCAATTTATATAAATATAAAATATTCGGTATCGTCACAAAAGAGGCATACACATAACCTGCTTGCATACTCTTTAAGTATGAATTAATACATTAGAAATATGAATAAACAGAAGATACACGTAATGAAGATACGAAACATATAGGTTTATTTGATTTCATTATTAACATTACATACATCACTAACAAAACACAACTTTGAAACACACTACTATAAAAACTGAAAGTTGTGGGAACGTTATTATTTACCCATTGTTTTGGTTAGTATATTAGTGGCACTAATAGATGGTGTAGTAGTATCTTTGAACTTACCTTGAAAATTCTATACGTTACAAACCGTTCACGTCTGTGAATTCTTGCCCAGGCAATGACGCCACAGTGGAAATATGCTAATCAAAATCTTATTCTTATCCTAATGTGGCACCGGGAGCGGTAGTTCAGTACATCAACTGATGTCACTGCAGCGCCTCTGACCGGGAGGTCCTAGGTTTGAGTCCTGACGGCGAGTCCTCACCGAAGCTCCATGACTTCGTACTGACAAATTGTGTCTTGAGATTGTCCTCCGACACCTTTTGTAGTGAAAAGAAAACAAATAATAATAATAATAATAATAATAATAATAATAATAATAATAATAATAATGTATTTGGCGTTATTGCGGCGGTAGTTCGACTTTGCCGGCCAGCTACCGGTGTCCCCCATGCCTGGGCTTAGTTAAATTCCCATGCTTCGGAGGTATGAGACGAATATGAATTCTCTTCACCGTAACTAGCAAGATCCATCTACTTGATCTTTTCTTCGTCACACAGCTACAGAAACGGGCGATTTTAAAGGAAAGCTACAACTCTTATTTTTGCCTCGACCGGGACCAGAGCACGGGAAGCTAGTGCGCTGCCCGTGAGCCACGCTACCACTTCGAACACATTGATCGGTGACGTTCCATGGTCGGCAAATGCTTGTAGAAAACAATTTTTAACACAATAATGAATTTTTATTTTACATATTTTATATTTTTCTTACATTTTCGGGAAAAAATAAGTAACAATATATGTACAAAGTTTGCATTTTTTATTACAATAAATTCTGTTTCCTACTAATAATTCTTGAACCCCTAATCTGGCAGAAAGTCTTTCTTTTTATAGTTCTTCAGCACTTGGATGAAAAACTGACCGATCTCAATTCGGTAGTGCATGGGTAGGCAGACCGTGCCCTCATATATAAAATTGATTTTTTAGAGCTGTATGTGTGGAGTGCCCACTTTTTTCTTAGTGTATTTTATAGAAAATTCAACAAGGTATACGCCTATGTTTTTCTAAAAATTTTATCTCATCGAATTTATATAGAAAGTGTCCTTTGTTTTTAAAAATGACATTTTTTAATTAAAAATTTATTTTTTGAAAAATGTATTTACAGAAGAATAAAACACACATTGTAAAGTATTATATGAAACAAATAAGGAATTCTTATATTAAATACTTTCGGAGCAACACTTAATCATATCTAGTAAAGTACGTGTAAATTCCAAAATTTAATATATTCATAACTACACAAATAATCAATTTTCCGGCTAATAAAAAAATATGTTTCTTTTTCTGATGTCCAGATTTTAGAAAAAATTATCGTACATTTTTAAAAAAGGCGTATCAACTCTTGTGCGATTTGACGTGGAATGGCTCATGGAGATGTACAAAAATTACTGTAAATTACAGATGGATATGTCTTAAATAATGCAATCAATTAATTATTTAGAATCTTTATGTACTTATAAATTTCAAGGTACTACATAACAAGCAAATTTATTTAAATGTTTATGAAAATGTAATGCACTGGAAACAAAAAATACCAAGAAAATTGTTCCTACATAATACTTCTCTATACTTGATCTCCTCGCGCCGCTTGTGGTTGTGCATGTACACCCCTTTCTGAATTTTAAGGGGAAATGAGTGTGGAGTCAAGACAAGTTGCCTGTATTCGTAGGAGCGCTGGGCAGTAGCTTGTACAGGTGCGATTTGACGTGCGTGATCAAAACATTCATTCAAGAAAAAACATTTTGATGAAATGCTAATGATCCAAAAACAATGTTTTGTTCTCATTATTTCACTGTCTTTTAGAGGAAAAATTGATCTGTTCCAATTACATTATTACAGTTGTTTTAGCAATATCAGAAAGAATAAACCAACTGGTAACTTGATTATATACTAATTTAACACAATACGATTAAAAGAAAATCATTGCACATATCTTAGTTTTGAAAGTATTAGGGGTAGTTTTACATCTTCATACAATAGCTAAGATTGTTTTTGAAGTTGTCTCAAATGCATATATTGCACCGAACCCGGTCTCCCAAACCTACCTGTGCTTACCTGGGTTCGTGTGGCCTGCTAGCTCAGGAATCATGTAGATTCTAGAAATATGGATGGTGGACGGATTTAGCTACGTGATTAATTAAATAAAGGTTATTTTGAACACGAGTGAACTTTAATAAAATAATTAGAACTTTAAAAGACAAAAATCAAGGTCTTAGCTCAGGAATAACTGATACTTCTAATTTTACGCTAATTTTTACGCTACAAAGTTAGTACATTACAGAGAAAACTTAACGTTATGAGAAAGGCGCCAATGCGCGGCCAGCACTTCCTGGAGGTTGACTATAACCCTGGATAAAAGTTTGTTTTGTTTTTTTAAATAAACGTTGTGCCTGAAGGGCGAGATGCAGATTTTGCCGCAGCTCGACAAATCAGTGCAGTCACCGTTTACAATGCAGGCCCGCTGGGGTGAACAACCTCCACAGGTCGCCGAACCTCACGCCAGATGGCGTGTCTCGGGGGTGCAGGGGAGTCCTTGTGTCCCGCGTCGTCGTCGGCGTCGTCGTCGGCGGCGGCGGCGGCGACGGTAGCGCAGTGTGACCACGGCGACGGCGGCGGCGGCGACGATGGCCACAGCGGTGGTGACGATGGTGGGGACGACAGCTCACAACTCAGGTGTCCGACAGCGCGATAATGATCGTCACGTAACATGTGACGTGATACGCGGGCGTGATCGGCAGAGATAAAAAATTATACTCGATTACTCTCTAACACACAGTAATCATCTAATCGTTCGTTCCCTCGATAAGTGAGTAACCGGAGGAGCTACTCGTCCGCAATTCAAGGTAGCGGACACTGCCCTTCTCCCGCCCTTCTGTCCTGGGTGCTCAGCGCATGCCAGCGCTCACAAGCCTTTTCTCCCTCCAGTTTCCCAAATGTTCTAGAAGTTTCAGGAGAATTTTGCCAAAACGTGCTTCCGTTGGTGAAAAGTTTCTACGTCCTAACTAATTTTTGTCCAATCAGCTTCTGCGTCTTGCCGGTGTGTCGAGTGGAATTTTCCATAATGCGCTCTCACTTGCACACTTTCAGTAAATAATCGCAGGTGGTCTATCCCGGAGTCTCGCGCAGCCCCCCTTCCCCAGCTAGATCCCCGGGGAGAATCCTGCGACCGGCGTTGGAGAAAGTAAACAGAGCTCCCCCCGCTCGCCTGGCGCCAAGGTGGCTCTGAAAAGACACAAAAGGCATCGGCACGTGTATTGCGCCTGTGTATTGCACGTGTATCACCTCAGCCTCCCAATAAGAAAATGTAGAGATTCTGTCTCCGTATGTTCTGGCGATGATAATGTAAATAAATATAGGTACTACATGATACTGGGAATACTGTTGTTGAAGAGAATGAAACTGTTGTATAGTAAAGTTTAGTTAGCGTTATAGAAAATGTAAGGAAAGAAAAAATGAGAGTTAATAAATTAACCAGAACACTGATAGGTCAATTTTAATTCAGCAGTGATAAAACAAAATATCTTATCGCTATCCCTATATAATGTATTTTAATAAATAATTAACAGATGAAATTCAAGAAAGTGAAAAACTTACTAATAAAATGAACAGAAACAAAAAACTATAATCAAGAAGAAAGCACCTGGTCAATTCTGAAACCTGCTATTTCTCCCTTGGTCAACCAAGTAATATTAAGATTTTTAACAGTTGTATTTGTGCATGAGATTCTGAATCATTAGCAAATTCATTTGTTATCTAGTACACAGTGGCTTGCCTTTAATGTATGGTCATGATGAAGGATCTGCGAGAAAAAGTTCCTTCCGAGTTTTATAAGTAACAATAATATCAAATGGCTGTATGCTCAATGTAATTTGATGCAATGTAGCAGAGCGGTCATTTAATAATTATTTAAAAAATTGATTCTGATGATTTGTGATCACTTTCAAACACAACATGCATCCCAAAAATATTATCATGAATTTTTATCATGCACAAGCTATCACAAGCGCTTCCTTTTCTATCTGGACATATCATTCAGCCTTAGTCAAAGTTTTACTCATAGAGCACCACACATTTACCTTTGGCTTAACTAGCACAAACTACTGGCAATTTGTCAATACACAACCCAGACCATTTTAAGATGGATCTACGTTCCATGTTAATACTGTTTTTGTAACATCAAAAAACTTGAATTCAGGTTTTTCCATCTATCTTTTAATGCTATGAATGCTTTTCTGGGTTGCTATCACAATTTCATATAACATTTTTTTAAATTAAATTTCTCAATTTGACAGTTGGCTCTGATAGATTTGGAACATGTATCATTCCAAAAAAATTTTTTTTTTTTTTAATTTTTTTTTTAAGATTTTTAAATATTTCCATTTATAAAAATCTGGTTCTAACTTTCTTCATATGTTCTATTTCATGTTTTCCCAAAAACAAAATATCATCTATACTAACATTCACTACCTCCATATCTTCAAAAATTTCCTGAAAACAATATCGGTAATCTTTAGGAGACAAAAAAATATTTTGCGTCATTGTTTTAGATTTCAACTAAACTCTCAGTTAAAAACAAACAATTTAGATGACCTTGCAGTTAATTTAATTTGCCAAAAAGCCCAACCTGCATCAAACGTATTACGTTCTGTTGCCATTGGTAGTTGAGTGCAAAGTAGTCGAAAGTTTGGAATGTTAAAATGCTCTCTCTTTATAGTTTCATTGAGACACTATGTATTTTGATGAGTCATTATTTCTTCAAGAAGGGTTCTACTGACATTGCTTGAGCCACAGATATGTGTGTTAGATAAAATGGAAAAAACTATAATGGAATTAGAAAAAAAAAAAAAAAAATGGAATTAGAGAAAGAGTAGTTGACCCAGTTGATTGAGGAAACCAAACTGTGATTGTTAACAAATCAGATGGGGGCTTACACATTTATTCGCTTAAATTAGGTTATGAAATATGTCGTACATGCACCAACAGTTTTTTCATATCATGTAACACAGAAGAAAAAATTTACTGTGATCAACATACAGATTTTTCATATTAACATAACACAGAAGATAAGATTTACTATTATCAAAGTACCATTTTCCAATCTTGGAGTTAATAATGTATCAAAATTGAACTCAACATGTTTTTTCTTTCAAATTTCCCACCAAGTATGTTTATTTGCTTAAATTTCCAAACAAATATTCATTACAACCCAATCTCACTATAAACTTAAGATTAATTTGATAGTTCTAAAACATGTCTGTTTTGTACATATGCTTTTGGAGTTGATGCAACACATGTATTTTCTTAAAAGTCGTTCACGATTATCAAAAAGTACACACAATTGACGTAGAATGTTTTAAGCTCTGTCCATGGATGCCATCAATTGGTGTTGTTTTTAATGTTTTAATTTACAGGATGTGGGTGTTTTCCCAATAACACTGATAGGCCAGTTTTAATTCAGCAGTGATAAAACAAAATATCTTATCATATTGCATTATAATGTATTTTAATAAATAATTAACAATTCAAACTCAAGAAAGAGTGAAAAAACTTACTAATAAAATGAACAGAAACAAAAAACTATATTCAAGAAGAAAGCACCTGGTCAATTCTGAAACCTGCTATTTCTCCCTTGGTTAACCAAGTAATATTAAGATTTTTAGCAGTTGTATTTGTGCATGAGATTCTGAATCATTAGCAAATTCATTTGTTATCTAGTACACTGTGGCTTGTCCGTAGTGGATGGTCATGATGAACGATCTGCCAAAAAAAGTTCCTTCCGAGGTTTATAAGTAACAATAATATCAAACGGCTGTATGCTCAATGTAATTTGTTGCAATGTAGCAGAGAAGTCAATTAATAATTATTTAAAATGTTGATTCTGATGATTTGTGATCACTTTCAAACAAAACATGCATCCCAAAAATATTATCATGAATTTTTTTCATGCACAAGCTATCACAAGCGCTTCCTTTTCAATCTGGACATATCATTTATTTATTTATTTTACATCAAAAAAGCAGTTAAAAACTGCATACGACGTGCCATGGGAAAAGTGAATTGTGTGCACATTTTCAAAGTTCTGTGATCCCTACACTAAGTCATATACTACTTAAATTTTGAAGGAAAAAAAAAGAGAGAGAGAGAGAAAAGAAGGAAAAAAAAAACATGTAATAAAATCTATTTTAAAGGATAAAAAGGCAATAAATTTTGGCTCTTATCCATGTTGTCCTTCGGAATAATACTTCCTGCCGCGACAACATGGAAACGATAATTTGAATAATTGTATTTCCCACTGAATTCTAGAAGACGTGCACAGAAAATGAAGTTACATTTATGTCCAGAAGCAAAGCAAGGGGTCATCTCAGCATTTGCTCAATGGATCAGGGAAACTGGACCTGGACAAAATCCTGATCGAGATGGGGATCAAGATCGAGATGATCATTCAGCCTTAGTCAAAGTTTTACTCATAGAGCACCCACACATTTGCCTTTGGCTTAACTAGCACAAACTACTGGCAATTTGTCTTGTAATAATACACAACCCAGACCATTTTAAGGTGGATCTATATTCAATGTTAATAGTGTTTTTGTAATATAAAAACTTGAATTCTGGTTTTCCATCAATGTTTCAATACTATGAATGGTTTTTCTGCATTGCTATCACAATTTCATATAACATTTTTTTAAATTAAATTTTCTAATTTGATAGTTAGCCTGATGGACGTGGTAAATACCCATACGTTATCATGTTTAAAAATGTTATAATTAAAATTTATTTGAGGGACTTTTCATTTCTAATAGAGCTTTATTTATTTTTTTGTCAGATTCATTACCTTTTTTTGAGAACATAAGGGAAAAATTTAACTTGAGTGCCATTTTATACTTCCAAAATTGAATTTACATTTTTTCTCTATTAAAATTTTGTTCTAAATTTTTTCATATGTTTATTTTTTTCCCCAAACCAATTTATAAAATAATGAGTATTTAAACAAATTACATGACCTTGCAGCCTTAATTTGCCAAAAAGCCTGACCTGCATCTAACGTATTAAGTTTTGTTTCCACTGGCAGTTGAGTGCAAAATAGTTGAAAGTTTGGAATGTTAAAATGCTCTCTTTTTATAGTTTTATTGAGACACTGTGGATTTTGATGAGTCATTATTTCTTCAAGGAGTATTGTACTAACATTGCTTGAGCCACAAATATGTGTGTTAGATAAAATGGAAAAAACCTATATTAGAGAAAGAGTAGTTGACCCAGGTGATTAAGGAAACCAAATTACTGATTGTTAACAAACTGGGGATGGGGCTTATACATTTATTCATCTAAACAGTAATTGTGGTTATGAAAATGTACATGTAATCTCCAACAGTTTTTTCATATTACGTAACAGAAAAAAAAATTGACCATGACCAACATACAGATTTTTCGTATTAACATAACACAGAAGATAAGATTTACTATTATCAAAGTACCATTCTGCAGAAATGAGAATAACTGAAGTGGAAAAGGTGTGTGTTATTGATATCAGCAGACACAAATGACACATTTCAATGTGTACTTGAGCTAATTACATAAGTACTACTTACAAGGAATAGATTTAAAGCAGATATTATTTTTCCTGTCATATGTTATATGTTCCCAAAAAATATCTTTAAAACAAAGGCTTATATCACAATTAATATTAAAAATTTGGAACAAAAATATTTATCTCATTCTGTGTTTGAGTAAGGTGCATCAGAATTTTTAAATGGAAGACGGTGTTAAAACTGTCCAAGGTATTAAAATTTATACTTACTAAGTAGTGAATGTACAATAAAACAGTTTTGCAGATTCTAGCTGTTTAGAAATTCTTTAGTGTCCTTTATTACAGTCTCAAATGACATCCAGGGAAATAATGAAACATGCATTACTTCACACTGCATGCTACAGGTACATATAAGACCAATAAAATTTGTACCTAAAACTCATTATTTAATTTCAAACACCACGCAAATGATAACTAATGTATCTAAATATACTTATTTACAGGCAGAATCATTGCTTTCATAAATAACTGCATTTTGGGTACAACAAAATGTAAAATTAACCAAAGAATTAGGCAAGAGAGGAACTGTACTAACATGTTATATTTTTCTTTCTCTTCTCTACCTGGTGCAAGTTTAGTGCATTATGCAACAACACAATAAAATACACAACAGATTTTTTTTTTCCTCCACAGAATTATTGTTGTAGAGAGAAAAAATTAATAAATAAAATTTAAAAAAATAAAATAACAAATCATTGTATCAGAAGTTCCTGTAACTTCTTTTAACCTTTATTGTTACTGTCTCTAATTGAATACTCTTAAAAATTGCTCAAGAATGTCAGTTTCTCTCCTAATGCTAATATATCTTCCATCAATTTGTCTCAAGATTATAGTGTTGGAAAGGAGACAGTGTGTATTAATATTACTTGGGCTCAAATTAAATAACCTACATTTAATAGTATTATTGCAACTCTAAAGATTTAAAATAATTAATGGTAAGTCATCTCTAATTCAGTTAAGTCAATATTTTCTTATTAGTATTATTGGCTCAAAATTCATTTAGGAATTTAAATAAGATTAGTTTAGTACAAGGATTGGACAAAGAGGAATGGAAAAACAACGCACAATGCAAATTAATAAGTACATGTGAATACAATGATTATAATCCAGCCACATCCTTCTGCAGACCTGACCAGGTTGTGTAAACTAGATGCAGAGTAGGTCACAACAAGCTCTCACATGCCCATCTGATCACAAGGAAAATGGCTGTTATGTGTAATGTGTGTATTGTTTCTATGTGTGTTAATCATCTATTTCTGGGTCCCAGGTTTGAAGCTGACCAGGCAAGACATGTGTTAAGTACATGTCAAGTGTACTAAAGAACAGAGAACAATGCAATCAGTTTCTCAATTTTGTGATGGGCATAAACTTGTTCAGGGATATATAAGACAAGTGTATAAACTTTAATAATGTGATATGAATTTTTTTTAATAAAATTAATAAAATAAAATAAAGATTAGTTCAAAAAGTATTACAGTAATTGACTTCCTTTTCTTTCATAGAAGCACATTCTTACTCTTGAAAAAGAAAGCAATAGACAACAAAGCAATGTTAAAAATCATAATTTTTCAAGTGTTTAAAAAATACGAATTAAAAAAATACACATGAAATTTTGTCACATTCTTTAACACCAATATTGATGAACAGTTTGAACACAACACGTTTCTTCTTCCAAATTTCCCTCCAGGGATGTTCATTTGCTTGAATTTCCTAATTAACAATCATTACAACCAGATACCACTACAAACTTCATTTTAATTTGATAGTTCTAAAACATGTCTGTTTTGTACATCTGTTTTTTGAGTTGATGAGAGACAGGTATTTTCTTAACAATTGTTCACAATTATAAGAAAAAGTACACTAAATTTATGTAGAATATTTTAAGTTCTGTCCATGGACGCCATCAGTAGGAATTCAGGCCTTTAATGTTTAACCTACAGGCACGCTGGTGTTTTCCTAATTGAAATGCTTGAAGTTGAATACCTTCTCGTCGAACGCCACAAGATTAGCAACCCATCTAACCTTTTTCTTGATCCTTTCTTGCACGTCATTGACCAGACACTTATTGAGCAACTATAGGATCTTAAATAATACATTTTGCAAAATGTATTCATAATAAATTCAGACGTCACAATGTACGGTTTATTAGTTGATAAATTGTTAGAAACAATGCTAATATAGTGTTTTTCATGCCTTATTATGCAGAATTGTTGTCTGAAAGAAATGAAAAGCATTTCCCGTTTAATTTAAATAATATGAATCTTTTATGACGAAACTTTGTGATGAGAAGTATAATCTAATATTCACCATTCTTTTTTAAGATAATTGAAATGGAAAAAAAATGCATCAGCTGAAAGATAAATTTTGTGCTAAAATAGGTGTCAGGAATTTTTATTATATTATGCATATAAGAAATAGATTTAAAGCAGATATTATGTTTATCTGTCATATCCATATGTTGTATGTTCCCAAAAATGTCTCTAAAACATAGGCTTATATCACAAGTAATATTAAAAATTTGGTACAAAAATATTTATCTTAATCTGTGCTTGTGTAAGGTGAATCAGAGTTTTAACTGAAGTCAGTATAAAGCATAAAATTCCAAGTCCAACGATAAAATTATATTTAATACTGTTTTTTTATACTAGGGAAATAAATGTACAAAAACATGTTGGCATATTCACTGGTTAGAATGTTTGCTGCTTGACTACACTGTCTCAAATGAAATCCAGGGATAATAATGAAATATTGGCTACTTACACTGCAGGCCACAGGTACAGTAATATATAATACTACTAAAAATTATGGACAAAACCTGATAATTTAATTTCAACACCTACATACACAATTTGTTGTATCTATATACTTATTATTATAATTGAAAGAATCATTGTTTTTAATAATTGCATTGTAGCAAATAGAAGACAAAAAAACTCAAGTCTAGGCAATACAGCAACCAATAACAGAATATATTCTTCTTTGGTCTTCACTACCTGATGCAAGTCCAGTACATTACGCAACAACACAAAAATATTACTGCAACTTCTTTGAGTTTTTTCACAGAATTAGGATTGTACAGAGAGAAAAAGGAAAATAAATAAACTTTTAAAAATTAATATATCAAACTTAAAATACCTGAAATTCATCTAATTTCCTTTTAAATTTAAGTGTTACTTTCTAGTAGAATACTATTAAAAATTAAAGGAATGTCAGTTTCTCTCCTAATGCTAATGTATCTTTCCATCAATTTGGCTCAATAGTATAGTGTTGGAAAGGAGACAGTTTTAATTGCACTTTGAAGCAAATTAAATAACTTACATTAATATTGCAAATCTGGGGTGATTAAATAATAATTAAAGATATGAAGAAACTATCTGTAATTCAGTCAAGTCAACATTTACTGTATTAGTTATATTGGTTCAAAAATTCACTAGGAAACTAACAAGATTACTTTAGATAAGCATTTTATTAACTACAAAAATTAGTATTACAGCCATTGCCTCTTTTCTCTCATACAAGCAATATTCTACTTTGAACAACAATAAAAATATCAAAACAATGTTAAATACTTCATAATTTCTGTAACGAGTTTAAAAACATGAATTAAAAAAAATACACAAGGAAGTTTTGTCCCCATCATTGAACTCAAGATTACATTATGGATGACAGTTCTATTTCTAAATACGTTTCTTCTTCACATTTCCTCCAGTATGCTCCATATTTGTTTAACCTTCAAAACAAAGATTCATTCAACTGATATCACTTACAACTTTAGTTTAATTTGATAGTTCAAAACATGACTGCTCTAGTACATCTGTTTTTGGAGTGAGGAATATTACAGGCATTTTTTCTAGACCGTTCACATGATTATAAGAAATGTCTACTCAGTTTATGTAGAATGTTTTAAGTTCTGTCCAGTGACACACGCAGGAATTGGTGTCTTCGACACGAATTTGCAGGCACGCGGGAAGCTCTGGCCAGTTAGCTGATAATTCTTTCTCAACGAATCGCCTACAAGATTAGGCAACCCATCGAACCTTTTCGTTCCTTTTCTGTATCACCGCCGACCAGACACTTATTGGAGTTAAATCTTTCGTAGGACCTTAAATAATACATTTTAAAATGTTTACACAAATTCAAACGTCACAATGTACGAAGTTTCATAGTTGATGGATTGTTAGAAATACCGCTGCTACAGTGTTTTTTGTGCCCGATACGAGCATTAAGGTCTGGCAAGAAATGAAGATTTTTCCTGTTTAATTTAAATAATATGGTATTTATGATTAAAACTTTGTGATGAGTAAGTAAAATCTAATATTCACCATTCTTTTTTTAAGAGAATTGAAATGAAAGAAAATGCATCAGCTAATGATAACTGAAGTAAAATAGGTCACCGGCACGTACATTATTGGTTGGATTCAACATTCAAGTGAGTTAAGATGAGAATACATACTGCAAACATGAATGAATAATTATAAATACAATTTAAATGCAATTTCTCACGCTCTTTCTGGTAATTTCCGCGCATAAAAAATGGAACTTCTTGTGAGAAAGTTATGTAATGCTGCGCGACAAAACCGCCATTTTCGCAGAAAAGTCTTTTCAGGTCCAGAACGAAGGAGGAAACCGTGGCAATTTCGAAAAATTCTCTGACACGTGGAATTGACAAAATTCGTTTGGCGGGTCCTTGATGCCATGAAAAAATCGATTGTCGAAAAACGCTTGTAGTTCAACCAACGCCGCGAACAACGCCATGGCTGGCACTGCCTTTAGCGTAAAACCGTAGCAAAACTCCATTTTCTTCATAATTCATACTCCAACGATTGAACATGTCGCGGCCCATTGAATTTGAAACCGATATTTTTAGAGTACTTTACATGAAGCCCTGGATACCTTTCAAATTTTTCAAAAAGTGGTTCTAGTGATTTGAATGTGAAAGCATTGCTGTTGATAGTGTAAAGGACGTTTATGAGACTGTCTAAAGTCATGTTCGTTGCAAAACTCATTTTGTTTCTTCTGAAAATTGAAAAGGTTCGAAACTTTTTCGACGTTTTCCTACAATACAATTATGAAAAGATCCATTTTTCTTAATGAAAAAGTCTATAAAAAAAGATCAAAGAAGGTTAAGTTAAAATCTTGAAAATATGAGTATTTTTTAGTAATTGGGCGTCCAACCTAGTCGCCCGCTCTATATATCTAGTCTTTCGTGATCATAATTTTACAGTTTTGGAGGTAGTTGAATGCCATGTAAGTATGAATGTATATATTAACTCATACTTTCTGTTGGCTTTTATATTAGAGCTTTGTTGTACTGTTTACAAATTAATAGGTTAGGAAATGTGATTTAAAACCTATTTGAAATAATTATGAACCAAAGATTCCTAGTCTTCAGTCGTCCACCCAGCAGGGTGAGCGGATGCCACGTCAGTTAGAATTTTTGGCATTATTTTATATTCTCATTATCCCATACATTATATTTACATACATACATGGTAGTAAACATATTAGGTGGTTCCATGCTAAATCTTGAAATTGAGAGGTGATATGGGGTTTTGCCAGGTTTTTCCATTTCCTACACCTAGTCCTACTGCAGCACCTGAAATCAGATTGCACATTTAGTTATTGAGGTTTTCCTGAATACTATAAAAAGTTTTTGCCCACAGTCAGTTTGAGCTACTTGGTTGTGTAATCCTGTTACGTTTATCACGTATATCAAATTTTGTTGTAGAATTGTATTCTGAAGAGAATGTACCCTTTTGCATACGCGCTTGTGCACTTGGTTTGATGGAGGTTATATGCTTGCCCCTGTATTGTACGAGTGTAAAATTGAGCTAATTGTAGTGTGTCATTGTTTATTAGATTTTTCTTTAAAACATGGGAACTTCGTAAATGAATATACATGGCAGTGGAAGTTTGTTAAGTCGTTTGAATTGAGGTGTGCAGGGTTCTGTTCTTTTCATATTTTTATTGGTCAAGTGATTCTCTTTTTTATGTTAAACGTTTGCTTAGCCTCTGTTGCTTGGCCTCAGATTATTATTCCGTATGAGAGAACAGAATGCACATTTGAGAAGTACACTTTTCAAACTGTTTCAATGGTGTTTCAACGGTTTCAATTTTTTGTTATTATTTTATTGCTAAATACAAATGTATTTAAAATACTCAAAATACAGTAAATACAATAATTTTGCATTATATTGTAATTACTAATTACAATAATTACTTTAATTAAGTCATAAATTTCTGAATAACATTGCACCTTTCAATTTCTGACTGTGGCTCTTCGTCCAGTTTCCCCTGATCCATTGAGTAAATGCTGATATTGGCCTTCGTTTTGCTTCTGGACATAAATGTAAATTCATTTTCTGGCAGCACGTCTTCAGAATTCAGTGGAAAATACAATATTCAAATTATCGTCGGCTGTTGTCGCGGCAGGAAGTAATAGTGATTTCCAAATTTATTGCTTATTTATCTTGGAAATAGATTTGGCTATATGGGAGTTTTTTTTGTTTTTTCCTTTCAAATTTAAAATTTATTGCTTATTTATGAAAATAGATTTTATTACATGGAGTTTTTCTCCCTTCTAAAATTCAAAATTTATTGCCTGTTTATCCCTTGGAAATAGATTTAATTCCATGAGTTTGTTGTTTTTGTCTTCCTAAAAATCTAAAATATAAGAGTATATGACTTAGTGTAGATCGAAGAATTCCAAAAATGCACATAACTAATTTTCCCATATATGTCATACGTAGTTTTTAACTGTTTCTTTTTGATGCAACAAAAAATAAATAAATATGCAACACTGTCACTTTCATATAAATACAAACACCAAATACAAAATAATATCAAAAATATGGCTTATCTAATTAAACGGAATTTCCTCATTCCTAAAATGACTAGTTTCTCAAATAAATCATCAGATAATAAACCTCTATTTAAGGACTGTATAAACTGGCAAATAGAAACCAATTGTTGAACTAGCACTGATAAACATAAACTAGTGTTACAAGGAATAGACTTCTTTTTACTGTCGTATAATTGTCCAGCATTTTAAAAACCCGGTATCTTCTTCGTGTATTTAAAGTATTTCTTTTTTAAATATGCCTATATTATTTATTTAAATACATATCTAAATGCATGTCCAAAAAACTCAGAAATTCCGGCTTTAAAATACAAAATATATTTAAAATACGTATTTGAATTGCTGCGACGGGTAAGCAGCAACAACACTGTAAATATATAAAACAGAATAATCTAAAATGCGAAGAGGAGTTAAACAGACGGACACTTGCTAAGATTTACCCAAAAGAGCAATGTACGGCCTAGTATTCCTGATAACCTGCCGGCACCATAATTCTTCTGGAGGAAGCGCACGAGAAAAACGAACGAGATTCCCGACTGCTCTGGGAATGCTTGCGGTAGCGCATGCCGGAAACGCTTGCGCTACGTGCGCTAGACGTATGCGTTGGGCGCATGCGCAAAATTGAACGAAATGACGCATCTTGTGGACGCGCCTTTAAGGGCACATTTCAGAAGTTTAAAAAAATAAGTGGGTTTGTAATGCTCCACTCTGAAAAGATAATTTTTTAAAGTTCCCAATCAGAGGACTCACCTGAAAGAAGGAGAATGACAAAGGAAATTGAATGTTTTCTGCTCATCCTCAAATAATCAGTTTCCTGAAGTTCTTTAAGTAATGATTCACAACGTGCGATTCATAACCTCACCATAGCGTTATATTTAGTACTTCACCCTCAAAAGTTTCCTGTTTACTTTTTTCCTAGATCAGCATGAAACATAATTAGTTATTATAAAACATAAAGTAGCACAAACAACTATTTGTGCATCATCCATCGTAAATCGCGTGTAAAACTAGTGCATAAAATATTGACAAAAGGTACTATTATGTCATCAAATTTCTTGTCAAAGTTTTTCTGTCAAAGTTCAAAGAACTTCCATGTTGCCTTTCACAGCATATATGTCAATAGTGGCGTTCATTCCAGGTAAGCTGCGCCTACCTTGAAGAAAAGACAGTTAAGTGGAATTATTAGTGTTTTGAAATCACCACTTACACCATAGAAAATTAAACTTTGTTTTTAAAATTCTGCCAAGTAAGAGTTCACTGGTTCGCGTAGGCGCACGGCCCCTCATTGAGCGTGCAGCGCTGTTGCTGACAAAGACAGAAAACGATTGAAAGAGACGGAGATAGAGAGCGCGCAACAACCTGCCCGACCAGGCTGACGTTCTCCGTCTGAATACGTTAGGCAGTTGGCAATGCAGTGCGCCGGTAAGGACCGCCACCCGGGCCCATCGCCGCGTCTCGATCGCCCAGGGTTGCTCCGTGGCATGTCCGTATAGTTAGCATACCCATTTATCAGAAAATTAAAAAAGAGTATTCCATAATTTTGTACTAATTTTAAACTAATTTTAACCCAAATTTAAAAATTTTGTACCAATGCAGAAACATTAAAAAAATAGGAGAGTAGAGGGGTGTGCTTTAACTTAACGTTGCTAAAGTACACCCAATTGATGATATCGAAAACTAAAAATACCATACCTTGTACTAATTTTTAAACTAATTTTAACTTTAAATTCAAAAATTTGAACTCATGCACAACATCAAAATAAAAATGTATATTTTTGCGGGGTCTACCTACCGTAAAGTTAGCAACACCACCAATGAAAATCAATCATATCGAAAAACTAAAAATACCATCATTTTGTGTACTAATATTAAACTAGTTTTAACCTAAATTCGTATTGAACTCATGCACAACATCAAAATAAAAAATGTATACTTTTGCGGGGGTTCACCTACCGTAAAGTTAGCAACACCACCAATGAAAATCGTTGATATCGAAAAACTAAAAATACCATCATTTGCAATTAATATTAACTAATTTTAACCCAAATCTGTAATTTTGAACTGATGCACAACATCAAAATAAAATGTTTGTGGGGCTCATCACTGTAAAGCTAGTGTAGTACTATGAAAATCGATGATATCGAAAACTACAATAACACATCATTTTGTACTATAATTAAACCACTTTAAATTCAATCTAAAATTTTGAACTGATGTACACATCAAATAAAATGGGAGATGTTTATGGGCTTCACTCTACCGTAAAGTTAGCAACAAACCTAAGGAAAATCGTTGATATCGAAAACTAAAAATACCATCATTTCTGTACTAATATTAAACTAATTTTAACCTAAATTCAAAATTTTGAACTGATGCACAACATCAAAATAAAATGTTTGGTGGGTTCACTCACTGTAAAGTTAGCAACAGCACTCCATGAAAATCGATGATATCGAAAACTAAAAATACTCATCATTTTGTACTATAATTAAACGAATTTAACCCAAATTCAAAATTTTGAACTGATGTACAATATCAAAATAAAAATGTATATGCTTGCGGGGCTTCACCACCGTGTAGTTAAAATAAAACCTAATAGAAAATTTGTTGATATCGAAAAACTAAAAATACCCATCATTTCGTACTATTAAACTACTCAACTTAAATTCAAAAATTTTGAAACTGATGCACAACATCAAAATAAAAATGTTTGGTGGGGGTTCACTACTGCAAAGTTAGCAACAGCATCTATGAAAATCGATGATATCGAAAAAACTAAAAATACCACTTACTTTGTACTATAATTAAACTAATTTTAACCTAAATTCAAAATTTTGAACTGATAACAACATCAAAATAAAAATATATGCTTGCGGGGCTTCACCTAATGTAAAGAGCAACAAACCCATGAAAATCGTTGATATCGAAAAACTAAAATACCATCATTTCGTACTAATATTAAACTAATTTTAACTCAAATTCAAAATTTTGAACTGATGCACAACATCAAAATAAAAATGTTTAGTGTCTACCAATGTAAAGTTAGAAGTAAATAGCACCAGAAATCGATGATACTGAAAACAAAAAATACCATCATTTTGTACTAATATTATACTAATTTTAACTCAAATTTAAAAATTTTGAACTGACGCACAACATCAAAATAAAAATGTGATAATGTTTGCGGGGTTCACTCTACCAAAGTAAGCAACATCACCCATGAAAATCAATGATCGTAAAAACTAAAAATACCATTATTTTAAAATTTCAATATTAAACTAATTTTAATCCAAATTCAAAAATTTTAACTTATACAAATATCAAAATAAAATGTATTCTTTTGCGGGGTTCACTTCACTGCAGTTAGCAACTCCACCAATGAAAATCAATGATATCGGAAAACTAAAATACCATCATTTCGTACTAATATTAAAACTAATTTTAATCCAAATCAAAATTTTGAACTGATGAACACATCAAAATAAAATGTATATGTTTTGCGCGTTCACTTTCCGTAAAGTTATTAGCAACAAAACCTATGGAAAACTGTCGATATCGATATTCATTTCTTTGACACTTGGGAGTGCGAGTTCGTTTTTTGACGAAGAGGACAGATGACGAGTGACGGTCAGCGCGATCGCCGCGTCTCAGTCGCCTCTCTGGCGCCGCCTACGCGCTTCCTTATCGCCGCGAGGGGAAATCTCTGACAATACAGGGTGGGGGCAGCCTTCGAGATCACCAAAAGTACCATGCGATATGTTTTTTTTTTCGCGAGCGGTTCAGCTTATAGTTGGATCTATCTACCTTGTCGTATCCTCATCCTTGCACTCAGCAATTACTTGCACTACACTACCAGACAGTGGCGGCTCGTCGGTATTCGCACGTTCAGCCAGTGCAGACCCAAATTAATTCGGTGCCATTTCCTTCAAACATCTCTTTAACAAGAGGAGAATACAAGTTTCAGAGCATTTCCGAAACATGTTATTTCAAACACGCGCCGCCTGAAGCTGCGATTGCCGGTCCGTCCGCCTTCTTTCGTAAAGCACCTGCGGAGCACACTCCAGGAAAATGCAACCCAGGAACGGATCCAGCCGCCGCGGGGCCGCAGGGCTGAGGGGGAACAACGGTATTTATGGAGGACTGGAGCAAACTTCGCGCGCTCCATCTACGGGCAGTACAGCAGTGGCGATCTCGGGAAAAGCCTGACGTGTCTCGAAGATATAACACTGAGCAGTACAAGCTTAACAGAAGTATGACATTGGTTCGAAGAAAGTGTGAGATATTTCTCCACTTATAAATGAGCTTTTGTAATTAGCGCGCGAAACGCGAACGCATTGCTGTGCAGTGTTGCATTTATAAAATGTTAATTGTATATAATATGGTATTCTCTTGTGTTTTAAAGTGAGTTGCAATTACAGAACCATTCCGAAGTATTCAAACCCTAGTATATTTGTAAACGTAAGTATTAGGCTACGTTTCAATGTGTTTTGAGAAACCGAAATCAGAGAGTTCTTTTCAAGGGTGTTTGTGCAACTAACTATGAATAGCGTTGAAAATATGAAACGTAAGAAATCAATGATTTCAATGAAAAAGCCACAGAAAAAAATTGCTGAAAAGAAACAATGGAATGGAATTGCTCGGCATGCTATCAGACGCCATAAGATGATTTGTGTTTAATTGTCATTATTAATGTAATGTGTGTCAATGCATGAATGTAATGTATATGTGTGTATGAGAGAGAGAGACAGAGGGAGACAGAGGGAGAGAGAGTGTGGGAAAAAGAAGAAAAACGTTGCACACCCTAATGGCATGACCACGAGCCGCCACTGCTACCAGACATGTCAGGATACCAATCGGAGGCTTGGAGCTCGTCCCGGCTGGAGTGAACTCATACTGGTGGAGATACCTGGACGAGGAAAAATTATTTAGAAACTAAAGTGTTTAAGGTACGTCTCAATTTCTGAAACGCTAATAAAGTGAAAATAAAATACAAAACTTACAACAATACTTACAAAATCATATATATATATGTAATGATATATATATATATATATATATATATATATATATATATATATATCATATATGTTCCTGTTCCGGAAATGTTCGTGTTATGTTTTTGTTGTTTTCAGTAATCAAACAATTCTGCAGAAGCCTTCGGTTCAAAATCTTGTGCACTATTGATCACTGGCAAATCTCGAAAATAGACTCATACGCATTTGAAGTTTTCGTAGTTTTTAAATAAAGAAATCACACGTTAATAATTTATGAATTAAGAAGTAAGAATTACCAAAAGACTTCATAAAAATTATAACAACGATCATAATTCAAAATTGTTAAACGACTGCGTTTTTGTGACTCCCAGACAGCAGAAAACTGATGATGATGGCTAAGCCAACGAAAGCTGCTATTTGTGAAATAAATACTATTGTTGACAATGACAACGCCTTCAATCATTTCAATCGTCTCACTCAAATTTCTGTTCCGTCAGTATATGTTGTTATTTCGAAATGTCGCATGCACTTGAAGCTATTAAAATACTCTTAATTAAACGTTTTGGGCATGAGTTGTTTGTTCGAATTTTTTCCACGAGAAACCATCAAAATATTCCCCTCCTTTATTGAGTGTCGACGAAAGTCGTCATTCGGGATCGTCATTCTTTTCAGGGGCCGTAGCGTTGCCCTGTTGCATTACGTTTTATATAAATTTCCCAATCCGAGTGGAAACAGTCTTTCCGAAAGGGGTCGCAATTATGCCGGCTTTACATTAGCAATGGGTTTTTCGCAATATCTTTCAGCAATTTGTTGCGGATTCTTGCGGTCATCTTTACACTAGCAAGAACAAGACGGGGCAGTATATTGCCAGAAAGTTGGGAGGAAGATCTCTTGAACAAGATATTGCCGATCGTTTTACATTAGCACTACTTTTTGCTGCCGTGTTTGGAGACGTCACGAGGAAAATGACGCGTGAACTTAAGTGAGGTTATACCTGCTTCGACATGACTAATAGAAGGGAGAAGTGCGAGTCGTAGTCGCAGTTATTGTGCTCATTGAGCTTTGAGCTCATTGAGCGAAAAAAGTCAACGTTTCGTGAGGACATGTGACTTTATTTACGACGAAAGGAAGTGGATTGTGCCAATTCGGTTCAGGAGCCTTAATATTTTTTCGTGGACTCATTTCTCGTGCGAGCAAAGTAATTTTCTTTCTATAAAAAAGTGCTATCATGAATTCGGTAAAAAGTTTTAAAATATCCATTACTTATTATTCATGTATTATAGATTAATCTTAAAATTGATTTAGAATGGATTAGATATCTTGATAATTTTAACGTAACAAAATTAATAATTAGGGAGCATCTATAGCTAAACCAAAATTTGAACCATTCGAAAATTTAAACCCATTGAGGGTTTGTAAGATTTATTACTTATTTTATTTTATTAAACCTTTCTCACACACCCATTTTACGAAACAAAATTCAAAATAATACGTCTATGTACTACCTTAACAGTACGTCCTGTGCTTGTAACCGTGGTAATCATTGGCTTCTTCCAGCAATATCTTGCTCAGACTTCAATACAATTCTACCTGAGCAACAGTCGGCAATATCTTTCGAGAAAGGAAACACACGAGTTTACATTACGACCGGAATATCTAGCAAGAAATATTCAACGTCAGCAATAATTTATTGCCGTATGTTTATATTAGCAAATTTTCTTGCGAAATAATATTGCTCGCCATTTTCTTGCAAGTGTAAAGTCAGCTTTAGACGGGTTATGAGCACGTGAATCAAGAAGTGCGCTGGCTGAGGTGGCACAGGGCATCAGATGATGTCACTACACAAGAATGTGCACCTGACTCCGTAGTGCGCGATTAGCGCTCCAACAGTACTTTTAGTAAGTCATGAGTAGAGACCAGATTTTTATGTAATTACTAGGGAACGGATTTTCATGTAAATACATATTTTTACAGGGACAAGATACCTGCAATCACTAATATTTTTTACACTTAACACGACATTCTGAACGAATTGGAACCATTTTTATTTTCATATTTGGTATAATTACATATTTTTACTGTTTTATCTATAGCTACATATTTCGTTACATTTTAATACATTAGTAGGTCGAAAATGAACATTTCGCTTGTGATGTTCGAAATATATGTTACTTGAAAACTTAGTTACTGAAATACTTAAAAAAACGTAATGCGCTTGTATTAACGCCGGACAATCGCTATTAATTGCTAAACTTATCTCCTCCCGCCCCAGTGCTTCTTGGAAACAGCGTAGTCGGGATCAACGATGAGCGGATGTAGTATGTGAAGCAGAAGGAACTTCAACCACGTGCTTACTCGTGTTTCATAGACCCCCATGCGTAACTCGATAAAAAAATCAGATCATTGTCTTCTCCCTTTCCGGAGTTCGGGTGGGTGTATGCTCCCTTTACCCCCTCCCCTTCTATCACAGGCTACACGGTACTATTCACTTGAGCTCCGATTCCTCGGAAACAACATTGTATAAAGTACGAAAGCATTATGTTTCGGAAGAAACTAGCGAATAATTGCTTCTGTAGATGTAAAACTTTCATTCAGTCCTCTGAATCCATGCAAAGTTCTCATCGGCAACGTACT
The DNA here is from genome assembly GCA_964035755.1 of Teleogryllus oceanicus. Lineage (NCBI taxonomy): Eukaryota > Metazoa > Arthropoda > Insecta > Orthoptera > Gryllidae > Teleogryllus > Teleogryllus oceanicus. Next base: position 2,321,748 of record CAXIVR010000001.1, read on the forward strand.
CTGCCTGGAAAACGCTTGAAGAATGGAATTGTAAACATTATAACGAATATTTATTTCACATATTTCCTATTTTTCTTACATATTTTTGAAAAAATAAGTACATATACATGTACATATTTTGCTTTTTTATTACAATAAAGTCCGTTCCCTAGTAATTACATATTATTTGTATTCCTACTTACCGTTCTCAAAATTGTAATCTTGGCGAATCGTCGCCTCCTCAACACAATATCCAATTTTTTCCTTACATACTTTTACATATTTACTCGTAGTATTATATTACATATTTTCCTATTTTCACATAAAATATTTTTTCTTCTACCGATTTTTTCAAATTTTATTACTTTTTTTAATGAAAATAAGTACTTTTAAGAAAGCAGCATTTTCCTACATTATTGGTGAAATCTAGGTGTAAAAAGAATCATTGAATTTTTGACTTTTAACCTTAATTTCCGAAAAAAATTGGCGATCGGCGACGTGTAACACTTCGATGAGAATGTTGCTTGCTAGAGTGACTGTTTTCTGGCCATAGACATCACCAGTTTGTACGATTGCTTCTATTACGTCTGGTCTGGCTGCTCAACTACGGTCCGGGATAACAATAAATGAAGCTTTTACTAACTGATGGGAAAATTGTAGGATGCAAAGTGTGTATCAACTTATGCTCTCCAAATGGATTTAAAACGTTTGTATTAATTTTAAAATTTATTGAAGACTTTTTTTATAAATATGATTTCGATTTTTGCTTTTTAATTTTAACATTACAAATTATATCCGATTTCACATATTTATTACATATTCTTACTGTTTTCATTACATATTTATATACATATTTTGATGTTTCATACTAATATTTTTCTGGACTCTCAGTCATGAGACGGGGAAGATCGAAAACGGAAATGAAAAGAATAAGAACTGATATCTCCATCCCCCCGTCAGCTACCAGAAGGAATCAGATGTCAATTCAAATCTTGTGTCTCTGCTTTGAAACCTCGCATAGTTCACCACACCACCAGTGCCGTCGTATATGCTTTCACGCCCTGGGCTACCGCAGACCTTAGAAATAAACTTTATATTTATATATTATTACGATATTATTACGCCTTAACGATCTTGGCCACCGGATCGACACCTAGCTAATTTGCTGAGGCCGAAAACGCATTGGTCTTCAACCCAGTATCTCCCGATCTACGTATTCGTAAGAATGAAGGGGCTTCCTCTTTCCTATTCTCAAGCGTTGGGTGGAGGGGGAAAACTAGTATTTTTTTCCTTCACTTCTTTGTCCAAGACAGATGAAAGTCAAGGCGTACTCTATGCGTAACATCGTTACGCAACTTTTATGACATTATTTCAGTGAGATCAGTCGAAGCGCTCATTCTCTTTAGAGAAGTGCTCCAACTGAGGTTTTGTTCGCCGTAGTGTTGCGTAGTTTACGATCTGCTACCATTTCTCTCTTGTGCCCTCCTAGAGTGGGTCACTTGTGTTCTTGTTCGCCCGTATACGGTTTGTGGGGACAAAGTACTTAAGTAATATTTTGAATTGTTATGGACTAATGATACAAAAACTTCGTATTTTTTTGCATTGAAAATGGAGGCTTCTGGCGGCATCAAAAGGTAAGAACTACAGATTTTTTTTCCTCGACCTCGTAATAAAATTTATTAGTAATTACTAGGTTATAAATGTTAATGCCTTTAAAATTATTGACTCACTTTAATATTCAGTCAACTATCACAGTAATATTGCATATTTCTTCAAAGTACTATGGTTATAAACAAATAATATATTTTTAATCAGAACCAACTTAATAACTGTACTAATGGATCAAAGAAAAGTTAAATTTCAAATACGTAACATTCAGGAAAATTACTGATCCCTCCATTTCAATAACCGGCTACTTTAAATATTTCCTTTTCGTAAATTTACTATCTCCCTGACAAGCATTGGTGTTTAATAAAGTCTAAATACTGCGTCATTTTGAATATTTTAGCACCTTCTCATATACTTTCCTACTTATTGAACAGAGTACTATTTTTGAAGTCACATTACATCAAGACGTTTATGGAGTTACGGATTTTGGGGTGTCAGGAAAACGGAATTTTGGGTTTGTTTCGTGGACGAAAATTTACATGTTTTAATGAGCTCCATGAAGATGGTTACAACGTAATGTATTTGAAAATCTCTTACATATTAAAAATAAACATGGAATTAAGACAAGAAAATGTTTATAAAAATAAGATATTAAAGGGAAAATAGTGTAAAAAGTGCCGAATTTTACAGTTAGAGTTATTAACACAATTTGTAAATTGTTGCTGAGCAAATAACAGTGTGAGTTGTGCTTTATCACAAACAACTGGCCGTGTTTTTATAGTTATTAACATCATGAGGCCGATTTAGGCATATAACATGTGGTTGAGATTTCTAAATCAATATGCTAGTTAAAGTTTATAATCAACCTTGTCTTTATTTGTGTTATCGGTAAACAACATATTTTTCTTAATACCACCTTATAAGAAAATCATAAAACAAGAAAATACCTTTTTCTTGGATTACGCTCTTAAGTGAACGATAGGCGAATACAACCAATCGAGTCAAGTTTTTTGTCATATCTACCGCGTGTCTTTTAATACATTTCACAATACCATTTTCTTAAAAAAGCCTTCTGTGATTAATGGAAAAAACAGGTAAGTGCACTTCGGTGCTTGATTTAGAAAATGTTAGGCCCCGAAACACGCCCATAATTAATTTAATAGAAATTGTTGTATATTTATGTTAAATCACCACTGAAATTAAAATTGTTTAACCTCTCATTAATTATTCTATCTTTCAGCACCGAAATCCTAAGTTAGCTATCTTCTGAACTCCCAAACTTCATTAACCGTTGGCGACCTGTACTAAACATTATTACAAAGGTGCTGTCTGACAGACTACATTTAGATAAAAATAAAGAAAAAACATTTTTACAACGAAACAATAAATTTAATGGCTTGAAATATGTATGATATAGAGATACATAATACATTTTAAAGATATTTATAGATAGACCGAAATAACTTCACTCACAGAGACACTAGCTTGGTGCTATCTGCATTACTCCTATCTCCGTCCATTTCTCCCTCCTATCCTCTCGCTTCTATCCTAAAATTCCCAGATTCCTCAGCCGTACATTTCAAAATCGGAAAACAAAATCCTCACCAATAGACTAAAGCGAAAACTACGCGACAGTTCTTCGATCCTCCTTAATTATCATGTACCCGATGTGGCTTCTCACATTTAATTCACATGTACTCAATGTATTCAAGTCTATAAGTTTTCTCAATCAATGTTAATGTAATTCATATTCTCTGTATCGTACGCGGATGCTGAGGGCCTTCGCCAAGCAGAAATAAATGTACTTTTTTTCTCAATTCTTCGGTTTCCTAATAGTAGAACGAAATATTACTTTAAGAATATTAAAGAAGAGTAAAATCTCGTCCTAAATGACAATTTTCATTAACAAATTTGGACCCATTTGTAAGAAAATATGGTTTAAGCGTTACTAAAAATGCGAAATTAAAGCTCTTTTTGACAAAACTTTTGACTTTGGGGAAAACTTTATTTGAAGTAATTTGAAGCACATAAACTCACAATTGCAATAGTGTTTACAAATTGCTGAAAATGTGCATATCAATGGCATGAGAATTTCTAAAAATACATTTGTGTAAGTTTTGAAAAATCAAAATAATACACCAAAGTTAATTTTATGTCATAATGAACAGTACAATTAGCACTATCCATTGGAAAAGTGAGAAGAAAACATTTGGAGCCGTTTTTGATAAAATAGCATTTGAACTGACTCGTGCGGTTCTTTTGCACAGTTTCAAGATGGCGGTCCGCCCTGCACGGTGGCTCACTGGAGATCAAAAGAGCCGGCCTCTATTTTCCTTTCTGTGTAGTGTCTATTCTGTGCGAGAACTGTGCGCTTGCAACGCCGATTGCAACTCTGCATCCTGCAACAGTGACGTATCCGTGACGACTTAGAGTTCACGTGACGTTTTGAGATAAGAATTCTAGCTTTGCGACGCTGAGGGTCTGTTCATTCGTAGTTGACAAGGGAGGTTGATGGTGGAGGGGTCTCTCTCGTACGGGGCGATGCAGTTTCATTTTTGCGTTTGCTGTGGTAAGTAATTGTAAGTTACTGTAATTCCATAGTTCATTTTTGTATGAATTATATTTGAAATTAATATTAAAATTTTATAATTAATATTAAATCTTTATTTTTATTTTTAATATGATTATATGTTTTCCATTAAACGAATTGTAATGAAGTAGTAATATCGAAACGACTTAATTTAATTTTTTTTAAACGCATGGATGCATGGCATGTGTGCACGTGTTGTCTATCTTACAATATTTGTGCAAGTGAAATAGTTCTTAGCACAGTAACATTGTTAAGGTTCATATTGTATGAAAATATAAGGGGAAAAATATTTTTTCAAATACAGATTATGGCTGTTTCACGAGGGCTCCGACTCTTCGAAGTCATGGGATGCAATCCAGGCGATACTACTGTTCAGAGGGAGATGTGTGATGGAAATTTGGAGTGATATTTGCTGAAGAAGATGCGACTGTAAGTTTTTCTGACAAATTTTTTGAATTTGTATAATTGCTCGTTTTGAGTGTTGTGGTCTACTGTAATATTGTAAAGTTTTTGTGCCTGATGTAATGAAGTATTAATTCCCTTGAAACTGAAAGAAGATATTGGAACTGCATTATAGGATTTTTTGTTGAGAACGCTTATCTTCCCTTTCTATTATAATTTAAAATAGAAATAAGGATACTTTAGCATTGCATTTTTGTATTAGTGACACGATTAAATCAAAATTCGAAGTTTCATTTTATTTGCTGTGATAGTGAAACACGAGGACAGATGCAATATGTAAAGTGCATTTTCCTGTAAGTGCATAAATTTCTGATGAGTTTATTATTAATTAGTGAGAAATATTTCATATTTAAATTTATTTTAATATCCTTACTTCAGCTAATATTAAAATTTTGAGTTTTGAGAAATAGAAGAGGAAAAAATGGCACTGGAAAAGGGTTGATGAATTGAGACCCTGGGTGGGAACAAGATGAGATAACCTAAGATTAAAGTCTTCTGAAGTGAAATTATTTACAACGTTAGCGTTTGAAGTAGCGAACGCTAGTTCATGGTGTTTGTGAATATTAGAAACCATTCCCGTTCAGAACGAACGATAGAAGTTGGCCGTTGTGTACGATAAAGGTAATTGTCATAAGTGAATGAAAATTATGAAATATTCAATGCAGCATGTTACGCAATAAGTAAATGTACAGCGTGGAAATTTTCTTTGGAAAAGCTGAGATTTGTCTGAGCGGAGTGCATGCTAGAGGATATCTTATTATAAATCGTAACATTTCTTGGGAATTTTTCCATTATTTTTCTTCGAAATGATTGTTATAGAAATGTGGTTTTTGAATGAGGCAATCCTAATTTGTTCCGGCGAATTTGAATTGTTAGACATTTTTCTACAACCATATTAAAGATAAGTTCAAGTACCTGACAGTTTTAGATTTCGTGGGATCTTTTATAATAATAATAATAATAATAATAATAATAATAAATAATAATATTATACAGCACATTAAGTGTAGTAATATTATAAGAATTAACATCTGATTTCTTGGTTTTATCAAGGATCGTAATGTTTTATGCCTGCTGTAGCACAGGTAAAAATCTTCGAAGGGATCTTTCAATATGTACAGCTCAAGATTTTATAGAATACTTTCCGTATTAATGAAAGGATTCTCCCTGAAATTGAAAGCTGGCGACGAACTATCGCGCGGCCTACATTAACACTTACAGCCCTGAGAGGACCGCGTAGTACAACCCTGAAGAGACCGCGACATGTCGGTCGAAATGTCGGCACCTCAGCCTTCGACGCAGCGTGACCCAGACAGCCCAGATCATGACTCTGGCCGCGGAAGCCTACGATATCACTAACACTTACTATCACCGGACCGCGTTTAAATACGATTGTTCTCGAGTCACTTTACTTAGACATAACTCCTCAAAGCCAGCTTATAATAATTGATGCAGAGTTGATATGAACATAGCCCGTGCGGATGGTATTTAGGAACATTGAACAAAAGATAACTCCAGAACTTTGCCGGGTTTTCAGCCTCCTAGTAGCTTCAAACCTTTTCAACCTCAAATGGGGACTAAATGAATTGTCTACCCTGTGTAAAGAAGTTAACTACAAACAGATTAGTGGAGAATAAAAGATGAAAATTAATTAGATAATAACATGAAAATCAAAGAACTATGAATGAATGATTTATTACATTAAGAGACTCTTACGCCTACTCTAAAAGAAATTCAGAGAATACTAAAGAAATAATGTGAACTATTTCATGGATTGTTCAAGGAATAGTTTAGATGGCTTATTGTACAAATCATAATTTGTAGAGCTCCTGAAAAAGCTAATAGAAAGGAAATTAAAATAAAACATCGCGAATATGTCTTTTAGCTGCTAAATTTTCAAACAAAACATTTCAATCTTGTATACGGACGAAACCAACTTCAATTTGTCTATTTCACGAAGACATGGGTAATCTAAGAAAGGAAGTCGTTGCAACTACATTGCGGCGGGCAGTCGAGGGTCTAATTTAGATGTTGTAGGGTCCATAGGAAACCTTCATTTAATTAATCCCACAATAAGATGTGCATTAAAGAACAATTCATATAACCTTGTACGCTAAATGCCTGAAACGCCGGTCATGTTCCGGTCACCTGTTGTACTTTTGACAATGTTATGTCAACATAGAACACATTTTTGGAAGACCAATTTAGCAATCATTTCTTCGTAAGTTTAAGTCGTATAGCACGGCGTTCAAACCGATGAACTTGCTTGCGATGCTTTAAATCTCTCTGAGAAGGAAGATTTACTTGAAGCAGTTGTCTCGAATTTTAGCTGCCAACGAAAGACTCCTACGGTATTTTGACTCGAGCAAGAGCGTATTTTTTATATTAATTTAATAAATATTAATAATTGTAAAAAATGTACTTTATATTAAGAGATTTATTCCTTGTTATAAACCCAAATAGATTCAATTCCCAAATTATTCGGGAGTTGGTGATTTTTGTAGTTAAATATCTGACAGAGTAAAAGATGTTCGAAATTTATTAATGCTTCGGTTTTATTAATTTTAATGCAATGGCCATTCTTTTAAATGAGTTAGGATTCGGTTCATTGTTATTTTCCGTCGGTCCATTCAGTTTAGATTGAAGGTATCCAATTGAATGTTCTCAATGTGATGGTGTTTATTGTAAAGTTCATTGTGCTTGAAGCCAAAATGAACGTGCATATTCCTGGAAGTGCGGAGGAGTTTGGTCGCACTGTATGAAGGTTTTACTCAACCACACTTTGCAAGGTTATTTACATGTAGGATCCAGGCAAAGATGTAATACATATACAGGACATACATGCTTATAAACTGAAACTAATTATTTCGTACATTGTGAGCCACGTGCTCTTAATTTTTGAAGCGTTGAAGTTACTGGAAAAAATGCAAAAAATACATGGTTTTTAACAAGAGATAAAATAAGTTCACCCAAATGGATCGTGATAAAACAAACGTTTCACACCCGCGTTTTTAATTATTTTTTTGTTCGACAAGTCTTTGAAGATATTTGACACAAATTACATTACTTTCGTTATATATTATAAACATGGTTGAATATTAAACATGGTTGGTTGAATATTAAACATGGTTATTGAATATTAAAACATGGTTGGTTGAATATTAAACATGGCTGGCTGAATATTAAACATGGTTGGTTGAATATTAAACATGGTTGGTTGAATATTAAACATGGTTGGTTGAATATTAAACATGGTTGGTTGAATATTAAACATGGTTATTGAACATTAAACATGGTTGGCTGAACACAAACATGGTTGAATCCGGCCTTAGTTCTTTCAGTTACAATGTATTTACTCTACTTGAAATTGATGAGGTTGTGAGCCGGTTGTCACCACTCGAGGAAGTTAGCGCCCATTAACGCAATGACCGTGTCAAAGTCCCGATTTCGTCTGTTCTCCAGTGTGAATTATTCGCTTATTCTCCTTGACATTCATGCGCCTCTTCTCCTCAGAGTCAAGTATTTGACTGCTCTCCTCGAAGTAATTTACTTGTCTGTCATCCTCGGAAGTGAATTAGGTCTGTCGCGCTCATCGGCGAGTCTCGTAATCTACCCACGCAAAGTCTCATTCCCATTAATTTTTTCTTCTCATGCAACTGAATTTTAGGTATTCCGCAATGCGGTACTCGCATCAGTGCCTACACTCGACGAAGCTGCCAAGTATCACATGGTCTAGCTTTCTAGAACTTTCCTCCGTTTTCTTACTCCGATAGGGATTTCGTCGCGTTCTTCCCAGTATGCCTATCGAAAGTATTTTAAAAATTGCTTTTGTGCAAAGGAATTTCCACGGTTTACGAACGCCAGGTATGACATTCTCCTGGGATTGGGTGGCGACTGAAAGGGATGGGCACGCGGGTGCTTCGGGAGAGTAAATGATGTCCTTTCTTCCGTACTTTCTTGGTATGACACTCAGTGCGCGAAGGTCAAACCTGAACGCGCTGAAAAGCTTTACAGCAATTAACGGCACGATACCGTGACGTGGCGTGTGTAGAGTTACGTTGGCGGCCGTGGGTGGAGGAGGAGCGAAGTATCGTGCATACCAGGCATGAATAGCCATGCCCGGCGCGCTTGGTTACATTTAGACAAAGGGGACGCCAGCTTGACCGGGAAGGTCGCGTGGTAGACGCGAGCCTCCCTCCCACACCTAGAATGGTCACGTGACGGCTACACTATAAAACGGTATAAAATCGAGCCGACGAGCTCAGACGGTTGGGTTTAATTCTGGAAACTCAACGATAAAAACTTTACGCCCAGGCTGGAGCGTGTCGTGCCTAGTGCACGGGTGACGAGGTCACGGTAGTGGCGCGGGAGTAGCGTCAGAGGAGGCGGGGCTTCCCTAGCTATGTGGGGTATCCACAGGGAAATACAAGTGTGTAGTTTCGGAGCAGAAGTTGGTTATTGTACATACATGTAAATAAACTTGTACATACTTGTAAATGTCTGTGTTTTTCTGCATGACGCCACACGTGGTTCAGTGGGTTCTGGTGGTTGACAGAAGGGCGCTGCTTACAGGGTGTCAGATAATGAACTGATTTACGCCAAAAAGATAAATTTTCTCTCAGGCAACGCGTGGGCTCGTCTTAGCACGGTGTCCGGGTCGTCGGCGAGCTGACGGCCGCTCTCGAGACGGATTTATGACTTTAGCGAGCTACTTGCTGACTGCAAGAGGCGACCGATCGGTGGCTCAGTGAATCAACTGATGTCACTGCAGTACCTTTGACCGGGAGGTCCTAGGTTCCAGTCCCACGGCGGCAGGATTTTCCACACTAGCTTGTCAGGTAGGTCGAATTCAGTCGCTGTCTGGAGGAGAATTGCAGGTCCGACAGCTTCCATTGTATTTCTTCCCGTGGCTTGATCAACACCAAGCGAATGCCGGAGCAGTGCCCTAACAAAATGGGCCACGGCCCGTGCGCAATCTTTCTTTTCCTTATATCCTCACCCCTTTGCACGCACTCACACTTCTCAAGTACACATGCCGGAGAACCGGTCGGACAGAGATTGTCCCGCTGTGGCGGTGCCCCGCCGATGTGGATATACGTGATTGGGGAAACCCCGCCAGTTGGCGGTAGGTCGGCACTGGATCTCGCCATCCAGCGGCGGAAGATCATCGCCACCTCCCCCAAAATATGCACTACACTTACGGGACTAATGATCTCAGTAGTTGACGCGCCCGGAGTCACTAACAATCAATCGATAGACAGGGTCTTTTGCCTAAAAAAGATAATTTTTGTGGAAAAAAAAATACGTGATCGACGCGGCGTAGAGGTAATCGGAAAAATGCAGGTCGCGGACGACGTGTCATGGTCTGAGTCGTGCACCAAGGCATCCTAAATAAGGTAGTGTGGTGTCTTGGTAGTTAAATGTAGACTGGAAACAGCCTCATTTACAACTGTTTATTTAAAAATGTTACAACTATGTTCGCTATCTACCTCTGTTACTCGTATCGTACACTGCTCCCCATCCCCAAGCTAGTGTTTGCTCCAACCTGACACTTTACCGCGCCGGTGCCCCTTCATCCGGTGCTACGCACTAGCAGTGTCACGAGGATTTCACGCCCTCCTTTTGGGATAACAGTCGCCACGACACTAGAGGTGATCGGAAAGACTTTTGCATCCTGGCTTGCTTTTTGTTGGCGGTCACGCCCACAGCCTCCTGAGTGGTGAGGCACCGTTCGGCCAGCACATAAACGCTCGTCAGCACTACTCCCCTGCCCCACACCCTTCCGTTCGGGAGAGTCGCTACCCTTTAGCTGGGTCTGTTTTGGCACCGCCTTGTCCTTGGTTTTCCCCAGCATTCCAACACCCTGTGGCACGTTCGGAAGCCTGGCTGCCAACTGATGACGTTAATTAGAGAGCCTGTTCGTTACGGTTTAGCCTTATTTTCCGTTCACTTCTCACTGGCCTCTTTGTTCGTCTAATGATCACTTCACTATCACTCTTTCACAATCGCTTTAACTTTACAGGTCGATTTTCTTCGGCTTAGTCAGTGAAAATGTTAATTGGTCAAGTCATTAATCGTAAAAAGATCTACTATGAAGTCATCCAAATGTCATCACAGGAACTCCGACAGCATGGTTGGGAATGAGATTTTGGTTTTAGCTTTTTCAGCCTAAAAGTTAATTCACTGATTTTAATAATATATCCTACATGCGCTTGCTATCTTTACAAGTGCACTTGGCTGGTATTGGAAAATATTTCATATTTCCTGTTCTTTCTAATTTTAAATTGATGTATTTTCTCTTTTTAGAATATCTCCAAGTTTTATTTGAATATTCAAGAGTCGTGTTTATTTGTGCATTGTTATTATTTTACAAATTATATAAACAATCTCCTACTAAAATCATCCACCATTACCAATATACATGCATTTCCTCGTAAAAGAAAATTAGACATTGGACCTCAGATCTACATGTAATCTTTCTAATATGCGTGTAGTTCCATTCGTAATGCTTTTAAAAAGTATCTTAGAAACTTTAAACTCCTGCAATTGGCCCAATATTCATGTTCTTTCGAAAAGTTTAGGCGTCTCACTAATTCGTTTCACGTTTTACGGATATAATGTTGATTTGTTGCAGTGCATTCTACGATAAATTAGTCATTTACCCTTAATTTCAGACATTTCTTTTACTGAACATAATAATTTCCCTTGGTAAACAATTAGTTTCCAGATTACCTTCTCTTTATAACATTATTTTTTAAGGTAAAAAATGACTTGAAAAGATTATTTTGCTATTGGTGTATCATTTGTTCTAATTTTTGCTCCCTTGTCACAAAGGATTTTTTATTAAACCAAAGTAGAAACATAAATGACTTGAAGTAAGATTAGGAACGTACAGTACATAGTTTACATTGGTAATCTTTTTCTCTTGATTCCTTTAATGTTCACAACAAAATCAGAGCACTATTTTCTTCTGGATTCCGCAGTTATTTCCACTTTGATTGGTTTTGTATAATTTAATATATCATATCTGGAACTCTCATGCGAGGGTTCAACATTATTCGAATAACAAAGTAATACTTTCTTTCATTACATAATATTGTAATTTTTTACAATCATTGCTCGTTATTTTCTTTGCATCTTGGTGTTGTAGGTCTAAGATTATTCGACAATTTACTATACGTACATATATTTATAACGTACATTTTTCCAATACTTTTTAATAAATGTATTATTCGATGTTATTCTAGATCTTAGTTTTTCATGTTAATTCTTAGGACATAATAAATTTCACCAATATAAGAAGTGGATTTAGGTTTCTTTCTGCTTTATAAGCCATTAGTATTTTGTAGTCATTACGATTGAGATTTTTTATCGTAGCCAATTACGGCCCTTAATTCGAAACAAGATTTGAAAGCTTTGAGGAGTATTGGCCATAGTTCTGAAAAAGAATGATGACTGGCTGAATGTATGCAAAGAACTTGGAAAACGGTATACGTAAATCATAAGATCATTACGATTGCATTGTTCATCTTACAATAAAATTAGTTGAATATGTTCGAATATTGATTTAATATTAGATCATATTCTAGCCACTGAGGAAGTTGAAAGAACGGAAATTGGTAAACACTTGTTTTAATTTATGGTGTCAGCGCATCCAAAAAAAGCATAAACCAGTTAAAACATTGCTTTAAGTTTTTCGAAAATGTTCAGACGCGTAAACTCGTGTTTATGCAGGTCCAATAACCTAGGTTTTATTATAGAACTGTTTAGATGTACTGTGAATTGCTGGTAATTTTCTACATTTTTGTAGTCATAACTTGCTTTTAGTAGCATAACTTTCTATGTGTCCATGACTTGTGATGTATAGTTGTAGACATTCTTTGCCACTTTCTAACCCTTCAGGAGGTCGTGCTCAAAATTGGTATGCGAGTGGTCGTGGAATTGTAATAAATATTGTAAAATTTCTTATTAACAATATTTTACGAACAAATCTTTTAGTTGAAATATAAAGTAGTAATGGTATTTAAAACACTGACCTGTTACAAAGAAACATGAAATTTAGAAGAAATTTAGAAGAACGTAAATACATTATAAATTCTTGGAAATGCTACACTAAAATGCATGTATTAATCCTTTAAACAAATATACTGAAATGTATGCGAGATAGATATATAGTTGTTTTGAAAAGCCTTTTTCTCTATTTTTGTGCACTTGTCACACTTGGCGTTACGATAATTAAATACAGCAGTTGAAAAAAATGGTTTAAACATCTGAAGCATCTACATTAATTGTTTGAAGGTTAACATTAGGTGAAAATCTAACTTAATGTTCTGACACACTTTGCTTAATAATAAGACGATGGTATTGTCGAGTGCTCTTATTTCGTTATCGTCCAAAAGATACTCTACGTTGCTCCTGGGATGAGTCCGCGGGTCCCTTCTCAGTTTCCCAGTAGTAGTCTCCCGCGTGTAATTGCTTTTGGTACAGTTTTTCACTAGATCCTAATTTTCATCTCATTTGATATGGATTCTTTAAAAATCTCCTTGCAGTACATTTTTCTTCATTGTTCTTCGAATAAACATTTAGATCATTGATTGCACAGATATTCGTATCAGCGTAAGTGAGAAACGAACCACGAGGGTCGCGCGTGGATTACCATTGTAATCTAAGCTGTTTCCGACACTTATCGCCAGTGCAGCAGCGGCGCATTCAGCGTTAATTCAGTAGCTGGGGCCTTAAAGGAAAGTACGAAAAGTCTATGCCAAGGTTTGTGAATTATCGCTGTAAACAAGGAATGAATAAGGTTGACTTACTGTAGTACAGAATGTTCAGGGCAGTATACGATTTTAATGACAGTCGCATAATGCACGACCATTGGCCCTGACCGCATCGCTCTTCGAAAATATGTTTTCCGCCGATCAGCAGAGTAGCAGTATCAGCTGGCTGTATTTTGTAATTGAATGTATTTTATGATGAAGAGAATACGAGACATTGTTGTATTCGTAATGATTAACAACGAAAATTGTAAGAGCTGATGGAAATGATTTCAAAATGCTGTTCATAATGTATGACTAAGTGAATGAATCAGACAGAATGATGACGAAATGTACAGGTAAATTCCCAATGCAGGCCTTCTCTGAAAACTATCGAAATTCTGTTGGTACTTTTTGATCTTGCGTGTTGAGAAGTTTCAAATTAATGTACGTGTTGTATTATGTTTTGCAATTAGAATAATTGATGTTTATAATTTGTATTGATTAATCATTAGGGCAAGCTAAAATCATTAAATAAGATGAGGATATTTTGAACTCAAATAACAAAACAAAAGCATTCTGAAAATTATGAATGTCAACACTATTACAAAATTAATGACATATCCTTGGCCCAACAATCTGAGATTACTGCACAATCGGTATATTTTGTGATAATTTTGAAGATGAGAAATAGACATCGTTGGATATTTGAGAGTTAAGTTATCCATGTGACGGTCTGATCAGACTTGTCACATTGATTATAATTTATTAGAAAATAACATAGTATTTTCATAAAGTAAAATAAAGAGATAAATAGTTCCACTACAGTACATTTCAGCAAATTTTTAATAATATTTGGAAGTGAAAGATCCAAATTGACTTTGAAACGTTTGTGTGGACAATTGAAGTTGTATTTTCATGATTTGCTGGTATGTCGCAAAAAATATAAATTCGAAATCTAATAAAATTCAAAAACTTGTAGAAATATTGAGGACAGACGGTGATCTGTTTAAAAATGGTGTATAGAGAATCAGCTAAAAACGTGTAGAAATAAAAAAAAACAATGTTAAAGGGACAAAGTACGAACAGTGAAATGAATTGTGAAACGGGTAGATGATAACAAAAACGACTATGCATTGTAGAAAGACAATTACAAGGACTTAGTGAATTTTAATGAGGAAAAATAATAAAAGAAAGCCGTCGTTTGATTTTGTGAAACGGGAGATGGAAAAATTGGTCAGAATGCTACTGATGTGGTGGGTAGCGGGTCGCGACGTAGATTGTCATGAGTGAAATTGATAATTTTTTTTGTAATGTTAATGTAAAATGCAGTGTAGTATAACTTTGTTTTTGGAATATGTTGACTACGTGAATTTACTTAAATAATGGTAGATGAAGAAATACTTATGTGAAAGGAGAAAATGGAATTGTGCAGAAAATGAAGTACTTATAACAATTACAATTGATTCTACCTTGGAGCTAATATGGGAAGGCCAAGATATGTTTTAGCTTAATTCTTTGAAGATGTGGGCTTGCAAAATATTTTGTTGAGTAATAGAAATATTAATAGAATATTATGGAAATTATTCACGCAACATTTTCTTGAAGTAAAAGAAATTTAACTGATAATTATTATAAATGTTATTGAAGCAAAAGGGTTTTTTAGGAAATGAAATATTAATGCAATTAAATTATAACTTTGATTCATGTGAGGTAGTAATAAATAGTAAGTTAGTGGATATAGAATATTATGATTTTGTTTAATAAGGAGTATGTGAGAATAAATTTTGTTTATTGAATTTTGTTATCGTGAAGTAAATACTGAGTTAGGATGAAAATGGAGGTAAATGTATGAGTAGATATAATTGCAATAGTTTGTAATGAATATTGTTACATTGTTATCTTGTTGCATTATGTTCTGTTGTATTAGCAAGGAGATGACTGAGGAAAGTGGCAGTGAATGACATAATGCTTATATTTACATGAAAAGTGGGTTATTGATGATTTCCTTTCCTTTTTCATGCAATAATAATTGTTTTGATTTCCTGTAGAGGATCATTCCGCGCCCTCATGACCTAATTACAAAATTTTCTATGATGGTACGCTCATATCAGGGCTAGCATTGAAAAGAACACTTATTTAATGCATAGAGTAAAGAAAGAATAGGTTAGAGAGAGCAGGATAAAATATGGAACCATCACACATTCTATATGCCATAAGTGACACACTGGGGAACCCTAAATTATGAAGAACATAAAACCTTTTTTCCTTATAAACCAAAGTAAAAATTAATAATCTTTGAAAAGAAAATTACAGATGGTCAAAATCCATGGACCTAGTTTGGAAATCTAAAATTGTAAAGGAGTCATAAAAAAAGAGCATTTTGGAGTTAATTCCTTTTCTAGTGGGAATGTGAATTTTTTTATTACTTGTAGTCATTCGTAGTCAGTCCTTCTGGGAGCACAAGTTCATAGTAAACATTGAAAATATAACATAATGAAAACATAAGTTATATTACCTAATGAGAATTTTAAATTAACTTGGTTGATCAAAAACGATATACTAAAAAAATTGAACCATTAATGTATATACATGTTATGAATGTGAAATATAAAAGAAGTCCATGATGCTTGCAAAATTAGCAAAAGGTGTATTGGCATCATGTTCAAATAAATGTTCATGATGTACAGAATTTAAATAGGCATTTAGAATTGACAATATCTGATTATCTGCATCAATGGACCTGTTTGAATGACCCATTTACACGACTTTCTGTGATAAATTTCCATCACCTGTAACAAAAAGTGCATGAAAAATATAATTAATACAATAGTGTTTGAAAATAATAAAAAAATAGGTAAATGTTTGCGGTATAGGTTTTGAGGCATTCATTATTATTTAGTTAAATTATTTACAGAAACATGATAGGTTTTAGTTCAATTTCTA
The DNA here is from genome assembly GCA_964035755.1 of Teleogryllus oceanicus. NCBI lineage: Eukaryota > Metazoa > Arthropoda > Insecta > Orthoptera > Gryllidae > Teleogryllus > Teleogryllus oceanicus. The sequence continues at coordinate 2,338,086 of CAXIVR010000001.1, forward strand.
AATATGGTAATGAAATATCTGTACGACTCTGTAACATTTGGAAATTCTACAATATCTAAATTGCCATTAATGACACTTCTTGAGGATGATATTAGAATTATTCCAATGAATTGGCAAGATAGTAAGTATAATTTTTTACATTTTAATTGAAAATCGTTGGAGGAATAATAGGAAATTTAATTGAGTATTAAAAGCAAATGAATGGCTTAAATGTTTTTCAGGTACTTTTGAGAATGAAAACGGCACAAATGAATGCATGAATATGAAGCTGTCTCTACAATATTTCACATCATTAGAAATTGATTTGAAAGTATTTAAAACGTAATCCTTGTTTATCTTGTTGATATAAGCTTAGAGGAATTTTAGAATTTATTTATATTAACATAGCTTTGAGAGCTGATTATTAAGTAAGTAATAGAACTTGCTATAGAAGTGCACATAAAGTAATATATGAATTTCCATTATTACAACACATGATAGAAATATCTGTACTTTAAAGTTACAATTCCATTCCACTATTGTGTGAGAATCTTGGTTGATAATTGTTTCTTTATTTGAAATAGGCGGTGTAAAAGTAGGTATCATTTAATTTCGAAGTTGATTCGCTCGTTTACTCGCAATGAAATAGTTTAATTTCAAAAATGGTACTTAGACTGTGTAGTGTGATTTTTATTAAAAGATACCTACAGATATCCACTATATTATAATTCACAGTAATGCAACATAAGTTCTGAAGTAATGGTACAGAGCAGTGAAATTGGTCAGTTTATGGATTTGCTTTACCAAGGACTTATTCGTGTATAAATAAGAAAATTGAAAAGTCTCAGAACGACGTGCTTTTCGGCCACTCTGGAAGAAATGTTACTGAAAGGCCAGTCCATTCCAGCGACCTTGAAAACGTAACTGAATAGCTTCTGTCCTCGCAGGTTGGGATGGGCGGCGCCGCGATCGAACGAGACGTGTCCCACGCCTGCTTCACTCTCGTCAATGAGCGACTGAAATATGAGAGGTTGTTATCGCCTGTGCCAAATACTAGGGAAATTCATTGCAGCAGTTTTGGTGCAAGGTTAATTTAACATCCGATGGCTGGTTCTGTGTAGAGAACCTACACTTGTACTTTATATTGTAGCTTTTCTAGATGAACAAATAATGCGTTGTCGCCAGGCTGCAGCAAGCTTTGGCGCCCGCGCATCTTCCTATCAGCCCCGACCTCTAGAGCCCGCCGAGGGCTTGGGACTGGTAGGTGATAAAAATGTAGCGTAATTAGTTTACCTTTGGACATTTATATTTAAATATGTAACAACGCAGACGAAACATAATATAATTGTTAAACATCTAAACTTGGTTCCCAGTTTTGAGCAAGAACGATACAAATGTTTTCTTTGTTTCATAAAGTCACATCTATAATTTTGTCTGTAAGGGGGAGAGAGAAAATGTTTTTAAATGTATATTTTAAATGCGTAATTAATGTGGCAAGGAACCTTGCTGTTGTGGCCATTTTGTGCTCTGCAGCATGACTAGGCTTGATGAGATAGACAGGTGTGTTTATGAAGGTACATGAGCGTCTCAGAAATCACTGGGTGGTTGGTGCAGCAAAGTTGACTTTTATCTTAGATGGTGTTGTAACCAGGAAAGGGAGTAAAGCAAGAAGGTGTGTTTTGTGTAGGAACGTTTTGTGTAACCTTGAATTGAAAGCTTGTTGTAATTTTTAGAATAATTGTTCAGTGGTAACAGTAATAGATGTTGGAAAAGATTAAAAGGAAAAAATTGGAGTACTTTTTGTGAAAATTGTTTTGTAAAAGCACTTTGCTTGGATTTTCAAGAAAAGTATAGTGGTTTTTGAGGATGTTTGCTAGATGTTATTGAAAATGCATGTAGGATAATGCTAAGGTAACCACTAATGGTGTGAGAGAAAGTGAATAATTCAATTGTTGAAAAGAGGAATAAAGCAACATGGTGGTTTATCCTGATGTAGCTGTATCCTAGTATGTAAATAAAAAATTGAGAAATTTTGAGAATATTTTAATTTAATTTTTTAAAATTATACATTATCTGCACTATTGTGTAAAAAACCCAAAGTTTAAAAAATGTAAATGACATAAATGAAAGAAGTAAAAATCTCCATTTTCAATTTTGTAGTTTTAGAAAGGTGCTGAAAAAATGGGAAAGGTTTCAATTATTGAAATGATGTGTGAACAGTGGAAATGGAGATGTATGCCACCCATAAGTGTTAATGTTTACAATAAATGTAAGTGTTGAACCATTTTTTGAGAAAATTTCGAAAGTGGCTTTATGGTAGTGTACCTTGAAATATGAATGATTTTGAAAATCAAAGAGTTTTGACTTGCTAGATCGGCAGGGGCTTAGTGGAGTTTTGAAAATTCAATGACAGTGTAGGTTTTGATGATGTTAATGTGATGATTCCAGATCGTGCATTGGTGTTGAAATCTGGAAATAGATTTTCTGCAGGCATTCTGTGGGTAGTAGAAATTTTGTAATGTGGTAATATCTGTACTGGGTGGCATTTCCTCAATTGTGATGTATTTAGTATAGGGGAATTTTGTGTGCATGAGAAGTTTGTTTGTCCTGTGTTTCAGGAGTGTTGTATTTGAAGTATGTCAGGTCGAGGAAAAAAATTGTATGTGCTAGTGAAATGTTTTTGAAGGTATTTGTGTAGGTGTGAAAAGTGGCTAATTACTGTGGTAGGTCATAAACACCTTGTTGTAGGTTTGTCAAATGTAAGTAATAAAAGCAAATTTCATAAATTTTTAATGTTTGATAAAAATTAATTCAAGTATGTAGAATTTTCCTTTATATCCTTTGAGATGAAGTGTAAGTTTTTTTAAATTTAGCTTTCTGTGATTCATGAAGACATTGAGTGGGTTTTTAGTTTTGATGATTTTTTGTTATTTGAAATTGCTTAATTTCTGCTATTAGTGGTTTATTTGTGCCTGTTGTATTTGTTTCCTAAAAATAGTATTGTAATTTTGGAAATAGGTGATGAATGGAAATCCAGAGAGGTTTTGGAGTTAAGAAATAAAGTGGCTGTGTTTGTGTAGGATTTTATGTTATAAAAGTATTGTACTGTGAATGGTAGAATTGTTGTAGGTCTATGATGTTTGAGAGTAGGTTGTAGAGGGATGAGAACTGAAAGTACATGTAGTATGATGAAATGCTTGAATTACTAGCAATGATGGTTATGAGTAGCATTAAAGTGTGGTAATGGTTTTGAAATTGTTAGCGCAAGTGTTAAAAGGGAATGTTTGAATTGATAAATTTGTGAGATGAGAAATATTTGTGTAATAAAAAAGAATAAGATTTTCTGTTGTAATTTATTAGAAATGGTGAATTCTTTGTTGTTTATATGAATGTGAAGTAAAGGGCTCCTCTCCTTTTCCTGTGTTTGTAATTCAGTTAATAGAAGAGTTGACTACATATAGTAAAAGGTGTTTTTGCAGAAATATTTTGGAAGTTAGTCAGGTTTCCATAAATGTTGCTTAGTTTCATTTGAAAATTGTAATATATAACTGGAAATCCTTGTAATGGTAATGAAAGTTGAAAATTTTAAGAATGTTTGAAAAATAATTTTTGAAAACTTCCCAGATATTTTTTATCAGTGTTGTATTGTTCTGTAGTGGTAGGTAATTTGAAAGGTGCATTTTGGTTATGCAGATAATTTTGTCTTCATATGCAATTTGTAATATTAGACCTGTGGACTATGGTATACTTGTGATATTTAAAGGACTTAGTTTTTAAGAATTTTATTATGAAATGCACTAGGTATTTGGGAATGAGACATAAGAATTAAAAGTATTGTTGTACTCGTTAAATTGGAAGTAAAATGAAAAATGAAATGTATGATTTTAAATTTGAAATTTAGAAGTTGAAAGTTGAATAGAAAATATGAAAACATAAATGTGAAAAAAATAGATAATTGTCAAGGATGTCTTATGGAAGCTACAAAATGAAAATCAGAAAGAAGGCAAGTAATAAACTGAAGTAAGTTATGTGTAATTTTGACAGTAGGGAATGAAATGTTAAATGAAGTAGAAGCTATGAAAGGATAGGTGTGAGGGGATGGGTGGGTAAAAAGTAAAAATGTGGAAGAATGGGGTTGTGGGTTTAAGAACAAGAAAGGTAATAAAAAATGAATTGTCCAAAAAGAAATATAATAAATCCTTGGGGCAATCCATTTAATATTCACTGTGCAATTTAATTTATAAACATTTGTGGAAATCTTAGATTCCAAAGTTGTATTGGCAGTGGAGGGGACACTTTTAATATTTGAAGTGTGAGAAATGAAGAGTGTATTTTGTAAATTACATATTTGATTGCATATGAACATTTATAGGCTGTGAAATTTTCTTTTCACCTTTGTTTGTTTTCAATGTTGAAAATAATTTGTATTGTTTAGTTTGCAAAATTTATTTGCATGAATTTTGTTTTTTGCCAGTAGGTTTTCCTGACTATGTTTAATTTTATGTTCCTATTCTTTATTTCCTTCATGTAATAATGAAATTGAAATTGCATGTCTTCAGCTGAACAGTTCCTTTTCCTGCACTCTTGGCAATTGTATGTATAACTTTGTTAATTTATGTAGAAAGAATATTTTTATGTAGGTTTTTAAAGTATGTAAATGTTTATTAGCATTAATGTTTTTTGTAAGTTTTTCTTAGGACTTTGTAATAACCTAAATTTCCTTAAGTGTCTCTTTGCAGTATGTGTGCAATTGTTATTCTTCTCCAATCCTTTGACTGTCTTCTACTGTTCCCATTCCGTAATTCTTTTTTTAAGTAAGTGTCTATGTGTTTTTCCTTTTTATATTGTCCTTTGAAATCCCATTTTTGTTTCTCAACCTTGCTATCTTGATTGTTCTGTCTTCCTAAATTGTCGTTCAATATTTTTATGATCTCCCAGAAGTTTGTGTGATTGAGCTTGAAAAAGCTGCAGTAATGTAAATTTTTTGAAATGTTTAATGTAATTGAAGGTTTAGAAAATGTAACCTGTTGTAAAAGTTACCTGATTCCTTCTAAGGGTCATAAATATTCTCTCTAATGGATTCCTATACAATCATTGTGGTACAATGATTCCTTTTTTTACTTTGGAGTTTTTTATAAAAATGTTTGTCTGTCCCCCTGAATATCTATTTTTCATGGTCCTTATTTCCTGCAATTGTTCCTTAGCATTTTCTGACTTCCATTTTCTTCATCCTGTCCTTTCACTTGTAACTTACCTGAGTTCCTTCTATTTCTCTTTTCATTTACCTATTAATCCTCCCCTTTTTTGTAAACTTTAGTTAGTCTTTCCATTTTTTTCCTCTTGTATTTAACTTTGTATTTTTATTATTTAAAAATTATAATAAATGTGGATGTTAATTTTTGTCTTGTATTGTTTCAGGTGGAGAGCCTGTGGAGGTGTGCTGAGAAGTGCCAGCCAGCCAGCCAGCCAGCCCTGGGCAGGGGGCGGAGGTCATAGGTAATCTGTGAGAGCGTGGAGCATCGGAGCAAAGGAGGTAAAGGAGGACACAGGACACAGACACAGCACGGATCGGATTGGACACCCTCCCTACTCTTCGTGAATAAAGTTCTGCTCAACTAATCTTGGCTCTTTATTTTCCTTCTTCCCTACCACTTAGTACTTAAGCAAACTTTGGAGAGAAACTCCAAAGAACACTAAAGGTTTTGTTTGAAGTCTTTTAGAAAATTAATCAACTTCTCGAACACACTGAACAATTGCAATAGCAAGTTCCAACTTAAAACTTTCAAGGAAACCAACTTTGAAGGAAAATCAGTGAAAACTCAGAAATTGTATTCCATAAACCTTCACCACAAAGGATAAATGAGGCATGTAAATGTTTCCACACTTCCTTACTTTCCAAGGCAACTAATGTGATCATTGGGAACTTGCAACAACCAAGAAGAAAAAAAGGAGGAAATGGAGGACATAGGACATAGGCAAGGCACAGCTTGGACACACCTCCCTAATAAAGTTCTTTCTCAACTACAATGGACTCATTTCCCTTCTTCCCTATTACAATAAGTTACTTAGTACTTAAGAAGGAAACTCCACAGAAAAGAAAGGAAACTTGAACAATTGCCTAAAAGACTTTTCAAACAAAACTAACTTTACACTTTAACTAAACAATTTGCAAAGGCAAGTTACAACTTAACTTAAACTTCAAGGAAACAAACTTTGAAGGAAAATCAACAAAAACTCAGAGAAATTGTATTAAATGAACCTTAACCACAAAGGTTACATCAGGCATGTAAAGGTCCACACTTACCAAGGCAACTAATGTGATCATTGAACATTGTGAAACTTGCAACAACCTAGAAAAATCTTTCAACTTTCTGAAGCAAATTCAAGAAAATATCCAAGAAACTTAAAACAAGACAAGACAAGAAACTTCAATGCACAATATTTTGCACTTGACAAATTATCTAAAAGCAAAACTTCCACTACAAATTACCAAAAAAAAACCTCTTCTGCAGAGATTATTACACTCCCTCTTTTCATACTGTAAACTCTCTCACCTCCACACTGTAGCTTACCTTAAACATCCTTGAAGAAAGGAAAGGAAAGATACAAGGTAAGGTACGGTTCAAAATAAGTTAATATTTTAATCAATAAAACACAATTTATTAAACTCAAAGCAAAGTTTTACAAAGTTTTACATTCTCATATTTACCAATTCAAAAACAAGTTTTCATTTACAATTCCACAACTTGTGTTCTATCTTCAGACAACTTTTCCGAGACTCCCTCCTTCAACACAACCTGTCAACATAAAAACCTGGTTCATTGAGATATTCATTTTCCTAATTTATACAACAGCACACAAATCCTAGTACATAATGAACATCTAGACTATTTTCCATAGAACATTTCTCAACAGACATGAAGTAATCTTCATAGCATCAACACAATTTTGTCCCCACCCTTTTACTATTTGCAGTTCTATTGGCAAAGCAACAATTGAAAACTTATTACCATAGGTAAAAGTACACTTTTTCATTTTATATTTCTACTCCTTTCACATGATTACAACCACAAAATCAAATTATTTAACTGGTTACAGAAGGACTAGCAGGTATGTCTAATTCAACATCTAGAAAAATATTCCTGCCTCCAAATCCACATTTCGAATGGCTATCACAATAACAAACTACTCATCATTCTCTTAACATAGTAGTACAACACCTACATACTGAGTTCCACCAAATCATTCAAAAGCAAGTACAGCAAATAGCAACCAACAAAAATATCAACAATTTTAAAGACAATGGGCATAAAAATATCTACCACCTGTCTTTCAGCTACAGAAATTCTGACCTGCAATGAGGGAAACCAAACAACTCCTACTTTCTTGCATATTACTATAACCTTTGTTAATTAATTAAACCTTACCTTATCACTTTATTTATTTTTTTTATTTAACGTCAAACCAGTTAAAAACTGTGTATGACATTCTATGGGGAAAAGTGAATTGTGCACATTTTCAAAATTCTGTCATCACTACACCAAGTCATATACTACTAAAATTTTGAAAGGGACAAAAGAAAAGCAAAAAAAATTAAATATAAAATCTATTTTCAAGGATACAAAGGCAATAAATTTATCCATGTTGTCCATTGGAATAATACTTCCTGCCACAACAATAATATGGAAACGATAATTTGAATAATTGTATTTCCCACTGAATTCTAGAAGACGTGCACAGCAAATCAAGTTACATGTATGTCCACAAGGTCCACATTTGTCAGGGAAACTGGACGAAAACCTCATCGAGATCACTTGTGGTTTCAATTTAAATAAATAAAAAATATTATATACAATGACATTGATGTGGACATGGATCACAACATTTCATTGTGTATTCTCTTAAGAAAAATTGACTTGACTCTGTCCTAACATTTTATTCAACATTTTTTTACAATGGGACAAAATTTCATTACAAATCTTTCATAACTACGCAAGCCTTTTATTAGACATTTGTACACTTTCACTTCAAAAATTATAGCTGTCAATAGACCGAATATCTAGCATTACAGCCACTACAATGATTTCAACAAACATTTTAATAATTCATCATTTACTAACTAAACTTATGTCACAAACACACATAGATAAAATAAAATACATAAATCACAACTCGCTCACTTACTTTTCAAACAAACCTTTGTATAAGGCAATTGTCACAAGTGGTCACTAATTCTCTACAACACATATCAAAAGGAAAATTAAACATCATTCCACTACAAACAAACATTCTAAAAACAGACCGGTTCCCACATGCTCTATCACAAATACATCACAATCAGTATCAAGTCATCAACACAAAACAAATTATACCTTTTTCAAAATCATTCATCTTTACCCCTTCACTTACACTAACTTTACTTATGTACAAAATCCAAATATGCAATAAAGGTAAAAACATTTCTTGCAACACAAAGACAAACCTATACACTCTCACTCAACACATCCTAACTCTCACAAAACTATATAAATACAGAGCAACTACAACAATGTAATAAGCATTGCAACAAAATATACAACCGCTCAATACATTGCTAAATCACACAACAGAACACAACACACATTGTAAAATGTTAAGCAAATATAAAAATTAAAGTTTTTTTAAACAAGCTCACAAAACTAGACTTTACAATAACTCATAGTTCTCATGAACAAACAGTAACATACCTGGGGAAAATTACATACTCTCAATCATTTTTCAAACAAATTTCTAACATCATAACAAAAAATATTCAAACTCACTAAAATCATTCTTGCTAAATGCTACATTTCTTGATATTACTTATAGGACTGTTTTCACATATTTTAACTCTTGGAAAGTTCTTTGGTTTTTTACCCAAACATTTATATATTAATTTTTTAATCACAATAAACATTATTATAATAGAAATGTATAATATATGCAAAATTATAAACCTAAGGACCTTCCAAGAATTACAAAAAAAAATCACAATACAACTACCAACATAAAATCATCTACCATATTTCAATACAAACCTACACCACTTAAACTATCAAACAAATATTAAGCAGAAACGTAACATTTCTTCTTCAAAAATCACACCCCAAACATTGAAATCACATGCAATATTTCCTCATACTTATAAAACAACAAAATAAAAAATACAGGTACCAGAAAGGAATATACAGTTTAAAAATATTTTTCTTTCCCATACACTAACAACTTTACAAACAATAACTTATATTCCAAGTGTCACAGTAGAATAAACAACTTTTGCAGCCACAGATATAAACAATACAAAAAGAAGAGAGGGCAAACGGAAAAAGGTAGATAGGTAGTTGTTTAAGTGGGGTACACTAATAAATATGATACATTATCCACTGAACATGTACGAAACATTCAAACTTTTATTTTTTTGGCGTAGTTCACGTAACGCTTCTCTTAACCCTTCTCGTCCGAGTAATTACTGTATTTGTCAACTCCCGTCACGTCTCAGTCAGTCAGTGCCTTTTATCCCTTCGGCCAGAGGCTCCACCCCGTTAGACCCCGGCGTCCCGACCCGGTCACCCAATAACGAATCAATTCATTAATCCAAAATTAACGAAATTCCGATTACGAGATTTCGCTGTTTCATGGTACACTACACATATTTACGTATATTTTAGGTTGCAATTGTAACTCAATGCAACAAACAATTCTATATAGTGTTTCTAAGATACATAGGTACCTAACTAAGAGAACACAGCCAACAAATACATTTACAACACACACTACGCTACTTACATTTTTCCAAGTTGTGGCAATGTTTCACCCCAGGCAATGTTTTTCGTCGTTATTGATAGTATACAGATAAATAGAAAAGGGGAACTGCTACGATAACACAAGTGTTTGTCTCCAACAACTTATTAGGAACAAAGGAACTTGAAGAAAAGGATAGTAAGAAGATGGACAATGAGTGATATGGAAGATTTCAGGATAGAGAACATTACAAGTGTGGTAAACACATTCAAAGGTGGTCAACTTCAATTGACAAAAATATATGACATATAAACTTATGAGGAGGAAGTTTCATGGCAGACAGACATTCAGATATATATATTAAACAAATATGAAAAGTCGAGTGATTCCCAGACGATAGGAAAGAGGCCTTACGGTGCCAGTAGATCTCAATGACAACACAAAACATGCGACTGACTGCTCAAGTACCGCACTCATGTTATCTTTCTATAACCTTTATACTACTATTCATTCAAATATACGTTACTTGGGGAATTGCATACAAAGGGATTCTTTGACAACCACAGACCTTTCACAAAAGATAGACTTAAGGACACTTCTGTCTTACATTTCCTTGTGAGAAGGACCATCAAATATGCAGGGTACGAAACTACTGTTGGTAGTTCATTGATTTCATTCATTCATTATGATTAAAATGTGGATAACTAGCAGTACACTTGATATGTTCAGAGATATCCACTTACATACAACATTCAGCGTCAAGATGCATGAATCACAAGCCATGTTTTTTTTTTTTTGGTTTCTTTTTTAAATTATCAAACTCTTCACAGACAAACATGCATCCTTTCCTTCAACATACATTTAACATCATTGGAACAATATTTGGAAAAACGGGTGTAAGGCGGTATAGTTATAGAAAGGAGGAAGACTTAGTCCCAAACATACGTCGATGACTGACTCGGAAAAACATGCGGGAAGAATGAAGGATATGTTCACAAGGTATGACACTCTGTGTACACAACAATAAAATGTATTGTAGTCAAGGCTCGGAACAAACATTACAATGCGGTGAGCAAACGTTTCCAGATACAACATAAGGAGGAGGATGGAAGGCTGAAAATAGACTTCCGTGAAGTTCGCCGGAAAAAATTTGGGATTTCAACAAAACTTGGTATATCGTTTGCCCAGGTTTCCCACCAAACATTTTCGTTTGCCCACCCCCAGAAAAAAAAAAAAAAATTTTCACTTCACTACCCACACAAAAAAATTACACGAAAAAAATTTTTCGTGGCAAATCCAAGTTGACCAAACATTTCAGGTATTTTAAATATTTAGTAAATCGTTTGACCAGGTTACTATTTACTAATAGAGTATTTGCGTTTGCCCACAGAGAGTTTTCGTTTGCCCAGGCACGGAAATGGAATTAAAGGCAGAAGCGTTTATTTAACGGTGTCTCCGGGTTACGCTTTTGTTAATATAATCGGCTCGGCTACCACTTACACTGAAGGAACAATTATAATATTCAGTATGCTATTCCTTAATAGTGTAACAATTTTCATTTGTCCAGGCCCACAAATAGAATTAAAGGCAGAAGCGTTTATTTAACGGGGCTCTGGCTGTTGCTTTCGCCCATATCATCGGTCTTTCTAAAACTTACGCTTATACAAGAATTATAATATTCAGCATACAATTCCTTTATTGTTAGTTTTCATTAGGTCCGTCATTTTTTTGTTTGCCCAACTACAGAAATGAATTACAGGCAGAAGCGTATGTTCAGACGGGAATCTGTCTGGCGCATACGCTTATATGATCGGGTTGGCTAATACTTACTCGGAAGGAACAGTTATGATACTCAGAATACTATTTTCTTATAGTGTATTTTGGTCTGCGAAGATATAATTTTCCTTTGCCCAGGCATAGAAATGGAGTTACAAGCAGAAGCGTGTATTTTTACGGATCTGGCGGCGCTTTCGCTTATTTGTTCATTCAAGCATTTTTGCGGTGAAGGAATAGAGATAATGTTTAGCCAAACGCTTAGCTGAACTGGACAAAGGCGCGAATTCGCTTCGCGGGCCATCTAACAATAAACGCTTCTGCTTTTAATTTCATTTCTGTGCCTGGACAAACGATAACACACTATTAGGATGTAGTATGCAAAATATCATCATTGTTGCTTTAGCCAAACGCTTAGCACAACCGGATAAAACGCGCGGATTGCCTTCCCGGGCTATCTAACAATAAACGCTTCTGCTTCGAATTCCATTTCTCATTACTTAAAAACTTCTCATTACTGATGTGTTATTCTAAAGTGAAGAAAAATAAACGAAATAAAAATTGATTAGGCAAATACATAAGTGAATTTGTTTTATGTGCACACCTGCGAAGTGATTGATATGCGAAGTTTGGTTCAATTTTCAGATTTCTTTCCGGCCAACCTTAAGTTTTTTCGAAAATGTTTGTTGCCTGTAATTTTTTTCTAGTGGTTGGCAAACGTAATTTTCTTGTGGGCAAACCTGGGCAAACTATTTTCTATATTATTTCAAATACCTGATTTTTATATCAATATCCATTTTCCCCCAAACTTTTTGTGTAGTGGGCAACCATAATTTTTGGTGGGCAAACCTGGCCAAACGATGGGCAATCGATATGTCAAGTTTCGTCGAAATCCCAGATTTTTTCCGGCCAGCGTGTAGTGGACCGAAAATTTGTTTTGCGTCTAACTTTTTTCTGGGGGTGGGCAAACGCAAATTGTTGGTGGGCAAACGATGGGCAAACGATATACCAAGTTTGGTTAAAATCACAGATTTTTTCCGGCCAACTTCACGGAGGTTGAAAATAGAGCTCCGGCAATCACATACGACATTTGGATACATGATGGTTCTACACGGAGGACACCTTGAAGAGTATCAGGTTGGGAAGGAATAAAAAGGGAATACAAAGTGCTCACAACAGAACTAAGAAAAAACATTTCTTCACAGAAAAAGAGCAATACTCAAGTTATTATAACGCACAGACTCCGATGCTACAATATCAATAATATCTTAAGAGAAAAAGATAAGGCCTTACTTGAACAAGTGATGTTTGCGAAAATTCTTAACTCGACATATAACTTGTACAAATAAATAAGACAACGGAAAACATCAATGAGATAACAAATTAAGAGTAACAACAGCTAGTCTTAGCTTAGGGAATTAAATAGGATGCAGGAATCACTAGACAGACTGCAGGGAAACACATATAGGATAGTAAATTCTTTGTAATAGGAAAAGAGACGTACTACAATAATGTAACGGAAAATTTACTAAAGACACGCAAACAAGGCTACAATATTGCGGGAGTCAACTTTGTCTTACACGATAAATGTGCGAGGGGAAAGAGTGAGATGAAACAAACCGGAAAAAGGCAGGAAAGTATAACATGAGTTAAAATTGACGTAATGAAAAAGGTTTTAAAAAAGCTCTTAGACCATGGCATGCTGATACTAAAGTAGATATTATAACCTTCTAAACAAACCTAATACATTTCCGACTACATCAACGGGAGTTACATTCATATATTTAACTTACGAAACCAACGTCAGTTTCAACAAATTTCTGAATAACTTAATTATTTTATATAACATGAATTAATAATATCAACAACTCAACTGTATCTCAGAAAACATTTCAATAAGGCAATTTTTCATTAAACAGTACTACAAAGATCGCCGGAACGGTCGAATAACACAGACATGACAAAACGGAGGAGGAGGAGGTTCAAATTAAACAAGCAGTGCTACACAATGACACAGACTTTCTCGTATTAATTAGTTTTCTAATTTCTTTGCTCTGGGATAGCTATTCTCACATGCCACATACTCTTACCTGCTGCCATCTGTCCTCACACATAGTACAGTTCACCATACAATCAGTACAGATACTTGGATAGATCATATCGTTGTATCGAATCATGACATAGTGAAATTCCATGGCCAATCACCAGTTCCTGGTATATCTAAACACGATCTCATATACCTCTCATACAATATGAAATGCCCTAGATATACGCCAACAGTTTTCAAATACCGCGATTTCAAAACATTCAATCTTCAATTATTTCTCTCTGACGGTATGTCTATGCCCTGGCGTCTTGTCTCTCAACAAAATTCGTTAGATAGAAAAGTAAATACTTTTACTCATCAATTGACGGTACTGATTAATCGATACATACCCGTAAGGAAAGCTCGTGCAACACGTCCGCCGGCACCTTGGATACCAGATGAAATTCGTTGCTTAATGAAACAAAGGGACGCTGCCTTCAAAAGTTTTCGAAATTCGAATTGTGAAAACGACAGAATTAAATACAAAAAATTAAGACATGTTGGTACACAAACACTGAGAAACGCGAAATGTAAATATTACCACAACCTTTTGGGCAGAAATGGCCACTCGAAACAAATATGGACATTTCTACGCACTCTTGGCATAGGCACATCACGAGCACCCCTTCATATTCATATACCTCTACACTCCCTAAACCAATGTTTCATTAATATGGCCTCCATTTCCAAAGTTCATTAGAAACCATTACTTTATCAAACTTACAGTTCCATTCTACAAATACTCCAGAAGAATTTTTCTGCCCGTGTACAACGTATTAACGTCCTTCAAACTATTCAGAGTCTAAAATCAAGCGCCTCCGGAGTAGACAATATCAATGCCAAATTACTGAAACTTTGTGCCGAAATAATATATCCCATTGTAACAGATATAATAACTTTTTCTCTCATAAGTGGAACGTATCCGACCTCTTGGAAAACTGCACTTGTTCATCCTCTTTCCAAATCAACAAATCCTCCTGAGTACAGACCTATTAGTATGCTCTACCTACAATTTTAAGTATTAGAAAAATTGCACGACATCAAATTACGAACTATTTACACAGCAAAACTCTCTTTAAGTGAACATCAACATGGTTTCCGATCAGGAATAGTAATAGGAACTGTGTTTGCCGAATTCGAAGAGGCCAGAATCGTTGACAACGGTAAATTAACAGTACTTATTCTCTTAGATTTCAGTACAACTTTTGACTCGGTCGATCATGATATCCTGCCAGGGAAAATGAAAGCGATTGCGCTCGCTAGACCACGATACGGTGGTTCTCACAATATCTTTCAGATCATCAACAGGTGAAAACCGATCCAGTGCCATTACAACTGCCTGGGGTATTGCACAGGGAACAGTTCTAGGACCCTTAGCATTCTTCATTTACGTAAACGACGTAGGACAATGTCTTAAATACTGTCGCTATAAAATGTACGCAGATGACCTTCAACTATATGTCAGGGACATCCGTCGGAGCTTAACTTTAGTTCAGAAAATAAATGAGGAATCTAAATACTCAATAAATGGATCGCAGCCTTAGGACTTTCAATAAAACCCAAATAACTCCAAAGCTTACAGGTATAAATGGCTCCCCTCTACCCTGGTGTAACGACGTTAAGAACCGAGAAATTCATGTACACAGCACTCTCAGCTGGACTACGCATGTAAGTAAGATTTGTTAAAAAGTCTTCAAAGCCCTCTACTCCCTAAAACGCGTACGACAACTACTTTCTATAAACACACGTATGAACCTCATTAATTCACTATGCCCCATTTCGATTACTGTCATTTCTTGCTCACTGACTTCAAAACCAAGCAACAACGGAAGTTGCAAACAGCACAAAACGCATGCGTTCCTTTCATATTCGATCTTCCTAAGTACGATCACGTCGCTGCGTACTACAGACAGACAAAAATTAGCTCTATTGAAAAAAGAAGAATATTGCATAGCCTCTTGCTTCTCCATAAAATCGCACAGCGGCATTCAAACACACATGTCTAAGAACTTCAAAATGCTAACACTCGAGCGATCGCGTTCGGCATTATTGCTGTGCATACCTCGACACAACACTGTGTCATACAGTAAATCTTACACTGTCACAGCAATTTGAAACTGGAACTCACTACCTACACATCTTAAGAGAATTAGAAACTTCAGAAATTTCAAAACTCAACTTGATGTCAGGATAAAAAAAATTAAATGTACTTTACACACGCTCTCTGTTCTATCCGCAATTTTATCTTCATTATTTTCTGAAACAATGACCATGATCCTTTTATTAAATATAATCCTCCATGTTACATCGTTTTTTAAAGTCATTTCTGAAAGTATTTCTTCCTACCTTCCTTCTGACCATCTTCCTCCTTCCTACTTCAGGATACAGTAAATGCTAATCCTATTACTGCTGATACAATGTTTAAAATTAGACAAATTACATAGCTATATCTAAAATACAACTTGCTTACTATAATGTAATAATTTCTAAATGTAAATTAAGAAAATATTATGTAAAACTACAAATTTATCAATCTTTCTGAAATTATGATGTTTGTCACTTTTACACATTTATATATTTTATTACTAATATAGTTAAAAAAGAAAATCAGTAGTCACACTATTATTTTATTGACACTTTCTGTATTTTATACTGTAAGATATCCTCTTGTATTTGCATTTACCTAATGATTAATGTGGTAATTTTCCATATTTTTTATTGAGATTATGTATTGTACATGTCATCAAGTACTACCTGTTGTTATGCAATTGTAACGCATATGGACTATATTTTCCTTCTGATCGCCCTGCATCCTTTTCATTATCATTTCTTTATTATCTCCTCTTGTCCACTTTCCATTTTTCTTCTCTTCCCTTTGTTTTCACTCTCAGCCCTCATATTTCTTCCTCTCAATATTTCGGCCTTAAGCCGCCATCCTCCTTCGGATTTACTCAATCGCTTATGCATGCCGGGATGGTCCCTAGTACTGCATCCCAGACGTAAATGTAAAATACCCCCCCTTTTGTGTATTGTTCACAGTTGAGGCATGTCGGGTAATGACAACTGACATTTCGGGTGACTTTTGAATTATTGATTCAAAGTGGAATAAGTGGGAGCTCTTTTTTATCTTAATTTTTTAGAATGTTCCTAGCATCATGTCTTTCCATTTTGCAAACTTTCACGAATAAACAAAAAATTACATAAATTAATTTGGCTCATATAGATAAATTGATGTAGATGGTAGTCACAAATTCATTTTTTTTCTTATGCGTCATGACAAGCTACATTAATTACGTCTGAACACCTCAACTGTAATTTTTTAAAATTGTAAACCGTTACAGTGGTTAGGCGGAAGAGCAGGCCTTAAGGCTTGGGCATCGCCACAAATAAACACAATTTTATTATTACTATTATTATTATTATTATTATTATTATTATTATTATTATTATTATTTCTTTCCAATTTTCTCAACTTTTCGTTTCCCCAATAGTAGAATTGATATATTACTTTAAAAATATTAAAGAAGACTATAAAATCGTCATAAATAGTAATTGAAATGACAATTGGGGAGCAATTTCTATGAAAAGTCATTAAGGTTACTATAAATGCGAAATTTGAACACCATAAAAATCATTGAGTTCATTACAGTCATTTCCAAACACATTCACTCACAAATGCAATAATGTGGCGTATTAAAGACATGAGAGATATTTAAAAATTACAGTTTGCGTATTTTAAAAAAACAGAACGCAACAAAATTCATTTTATATAATATTATTGCACACAACAATTGGCACTATCCGTACGAAAAATTTCAATGAAAACTTGGGAACCGTCAGAAAGATTCAGAAAATATCGTTTGAGCGTTTCTGAAAATACGGAATTTTCAGCTTATTTTCACAAAATACTTTCCACTTTTCCAGGAACTTTATACTACGTGATTTAAAGCACATGTACTCGCAAATGAACGAATTCTAAGAACTTGCCGTTAATATAAATATTAACGACGTGAGAGGCTAGTCAAAAAATAAGAACAAAATAATTGAGCAATTTGGCGTTTTCTCCTAGAGTACATTTATCACTATCCCTACCAAAACTTTAAAGAAAAAATTTTGAGAAAATCTTGTTTTTGTAATTTTCTAAATCGCACAAATTGCATGCAATATTGCGCAAAAATACTAACATTTTCCAAAACATTTACATACTTTCCATGAAAGAACTGATTATGAGAAAATATTTATCAAAGAAAATTATCCATCTTCAATTTTGTACTTCTGGCAAGAGGCCGAAAAAATCAAACTTTCGCTATTTTCAAACATTCAGCGTTATCAGGGGAAATCGGAGCTATGCCACCTTTATAACTGTCTTTTTATCTATTCGTATAATAACTTTAAAGAAAATAATTTGAGCCATTTTTGAGAACATTTTTCAAATGTTCCAGGGCTCTAAGTAAACTACTCCTTAAAATATTAATGCATGTTTTTTTACTATCTCGTGTGCGTACATCTGTATATACGGAGTAATAGACGCAGCATACACTAAAGTCGTGTACTTGCACGACAAAATGGCGGATTTTGCCACAAAAGATTCACGGCCGGGTGCTGGCCCAGAAAAAGTGGAAACATACAATTGCTAAATTAATATTAAAAACCCCACGCAGTAGCCACAATCCGTGTCTCATGGGTCCTTCATGACGAAAAACCAATTCAAAGCAAACCGTCCTACAGTCTATCTGGTGTATGTGAACAAACCTAGCACCTAAACCATGCGTAGGATTTTTTCCAAATTGAATTAACACCTTTCGCTTTTCAAATTTGGTAAAACATTCTTTAAAATTTCAGGGTACTTTACTTGAAGACCTCCGGACATTTTCAAAATTTTCTCAAATATGGCTTCAATTTTTTTCTCTAAATTTCTTTGTAAAGAATAGAGTAAAATACACTTATAAAGGTGGCATAGGTCCGTTTTTTACAGTTAACTCTGGAATTTAAAACGTAAAATTTTATTTTTTCATGTCTTCCTACAACTATAAAATTGAAGACAGATTTTTCCTTCAAACGAAATTTGTTGCCGCTAAATACTTCTATTGTTAAGCTCATGTACACTTTTTAAAAATTTTAGCACTTTTCATGCAATAGAACATGAAATTTTTGCAATTTTAAAAACATTACAAAAATTAGATTTCCTCAAAAACGGCTAAAAATTTTTCCTTTTCAGTTTTCGTAGGGATAATACCAAATACACCATATACGATGACATAAACGCCACATTGCTCCATTTTCTTTTTTTCAAACATTACTACATTTCTTTTTTACTTATCTCTACATCTGTAATATTTGCATTACAGTGTCTTCTAAAATATTACACTTATGAGTACATGTGCTTGAAATAATGTCTAATAAAGTTTCTCGAAAACTTAAAGGTTTGCTTGAAAATGAATCTCAAAAGTTCGCGTTTTCAAAAATGCTTTAAACACCATTTTCTCAAACTGCTCCAAATTTTTCTTAACTTTTTTTAGATGGATATTGCTAATTGCACTACTTAATATGACGTTCATTTTCTTTTGTGTATTTTCTTGTTTATTCGAAAATTACACAAATGTAATTGTTTCAAAATATGATACGCACATGTCCACGGATTTGTATACATTATTACATATGTGAGTGGAAGTGCTTCAAATGACTTCTAACGAAGTTTTTCGAAAACTCATTACATTCCTTAAAAAAAGTTTTAAATTTCGCTTTTACAGTAACGCTTAAACGACCATTTTCGTAAAACGGCTCCAAATTTTTCAATAAACTTCTATTTATGATTTACTGCTCTTAATATTCCTATAATTTAATAAGCCATTTTGGTTCTACTATTACCAAAACCTGAAAAGTTGAGAAATGCCAAGAACATGTACATTCGATGACGATACATGGCAGCTGCCCACAGAATAGAGCAAGACCTTAAAGTCAGACCACACACAAGAAATTAGAAAAATTTGCTACGACAAAGTCTGTGCCATTGTGTACTTCTAGTTCAAAATCGCAGACCGACTCAGGTCACTCCGATAGGGGATTCTGCAATTCGGAAAAAATCGTACGCATAGATTCGGAGCTAGTGTTGTTCACATACAGATGGACGGACCAACGGACGTTTTGAAAACCATCTTCTGATATTAGGTTCCAAACGTGTATTTCCGTTGAAACCTCCAAATCGATTTTACGTAGTGATACATAATCTTCAATACTCGTATACGAGAAAGTAAAAGAAAAATCGGAAGGAAAAAACCGGCTCCATTAATGGAACAAGAAACTGGCAACCGTAATGAATACCAGAATCCATTTTAGGTATTTCGGAGGAATTAAGGATTACGAATAACAACATAGCTTTCTTGATGTATAATACAAAATGGATATGGTGGGTTTTGTCAAGCATTCAACAAAACAATCGGGGACAATATACTCCAGCGACAACCTCATTACGAGATTATATGTGAACACCAAAGATGAAAGAAAATAGGACAAAGTAGCGACAGCAAAGATGGACGAAGTACTACATTACGAAGGAATTGAGAGATCTCTCTTTCACATTTGACAATCACTACAATCACTATTATTACTACTGCTACTACATAAAACGGAAAATTCATATTAACTCTTACACACGGATAAAAAGAAACGTTCTTCAATACATTAAAGGACAGACAAATCCTAGCGCTAAAACATCATTACGTTCAAATACATCTACTTCTTCATACACATCTTACAACAATAACCAACAAGGTAACTGGAGGAAATTAACCTACCAGTGTAAAATAATCAGGTACATGAGTATTACACGTGTCATAATAAATCGACCAAATATCACATGCCGCAATTACGCCAATTTCTAAGGATATGATAAATACATTCTTGCTTCTGAAAATTCACACTACACTAAGCAACCTTCATTTCAAATATATTTATTTCCTTCATATTAAGCAACTTCATTCATTTGCTACATCAGGTACGTCCGTTAACGCACTGTCCTCAAAAATTGAAATTTACCAAACCAGGCTGCAGACGGTGTTTACAAAAGAAACGAAAATACTCACTATGCCTCATCATGTTTGTGTCATTCCTAAAAAGACCTGCTAGCTTCAATTCCCAATTAAATCTCTCACAATTCCTCCCATCTTGTATGTTCTGTTGTCGAGAATTGTAACCACAGCCAAGCCGTCAGCGAATTATCACATCATTAATGTATCAATAAAGAAAGCCTATTTCAGCAGCGTAGCAGTAAGCAAGGCGTTTCTGTATTAAGACACTCATCAAGCAAACTACTATATTTACTTTCTTCGTTTCTATAACACTCATGCAACTGGTCAAGTATAACAATGAAGTAATGAATGCAATATTTTAATAATGTACTAAATATGTATATTTTTATGTTATCACCTGATTTACAGAATTCTTTCAACTTTCCATTGCCTTGCCTATAAAATTCATAGAGAAAATGGCTTACCACTAACTACTCCCAAAACCCGCAATTTTATAATATACAATAATGACAAACGACGTTTTATAGTACATCTATCTCATTGAAAACCCCGCAAAACAGTCGACCTTTCGTTAAGTGGCTGTGCGGCCTTCTGGATGTCGCTGCTGCGGTTCCTTCTCATCCTCATACACTAAAAGAGGTATGGCGGCGGCGGCGGCGGCGATACAGGAACAGCAGAACAGAAACAAAAAGAAACATAAGGCATTTCCTAATTTTCATCCTTGTGTACGTTAACTAAAGGAGTAATCGAACTAAACCTCGCGCGCCAACAAAATTCATTCGCCAGAAACAAAACTGCTCGCTGGCAAACGAAACTACACTACGTCTGAGATTTACTTACATTCCAATTTACTTCTGAAATTATATTATCATGGCAATTCAATTTTTATCATGCGCTTTCATTAAACATTCAATTTTATTTTCATTCTTAATTTTTAGTAGGCCATGAAGTAAAACTAATTGCTATACTGTGATTTTTTCTTTTAGTATGAAAATTGCAATTTTCGAATGTTCCCACGAATTTTACGTTTTCATCAAGTGCCTTTTCCTTCACTGTTACGTACGCATATTACATTTTTCTTTCTAGACACATATGCATTTTGAGTCGTACAAAGTATTCCTATTCAAACATAGCTTCACTTCAAGATCACGAGCTGGAAGACGAGGGGAACACTGTCATCCAACTTGAAAGCTTCTGTTAGGACTTATTTTTTTAGTATTGAGCCCTGATTGGAAAACAATGTCCTCTTCCTTTCTGCTCGTGACTGAAGTGCACTCTATGTTTAAATCAGAGTACAGTAGATGGTGAACGAACACCCTCCAAATTTTATTTTGTGATGTAATGGAATATTCTAGGTAGCTTCGGCAGTATGCGTACTCTACATTCACTGTACCGTTTTAACAGCTCATTGTCGCCCCTTAAACTAACTCTCAAGAATATCGTTCTCCTTTAACGTACTTCTAAGGTGCGGAATAAAATTAGAATGGATTCACATTACGTGGTCACGTGATCACGCCGGCGTTGTAACCTAGGGAACACCAAATCAGAAGCTTCTGGCATTTGCACATTGTTCACCTAAAATTAGAAACAAATGTTACGAGCAACAAATGTTACAAAGATTAAAACACTGTAACAAATGATAGGATCAAACTTGTCACGAGTTTCTAACTTTCCTTTCTTCTGTTTGTCTGGTTAGTGTTGAGGAGTACGTGATAGAGCTCGCTGCATGCGGTACGCCCCTCCCTTCACACCTAAATGTCAATCACATTCTAATTTTATTCCTAGTATAGAGATTTCACTGAACTCGTTTCAGGCCGAAAACCTGCCCAACTACAAATTAAACTGGCACCATATTAACAACTGACGATTGTAATAAGTGTTTCTTTTTTCTCTCTTTTCGATGCAAGAAAATTTAAAGTTCTTTCTGATGTCTCCTTTCATTCAGCAACAAACTAGTATGTAGTAAACCATAAGTTTTATACGGCATTAGCTGTACTTGATTTTTTTGTCTCAGGCAACTACCAGCCCTCGGGCCACAGGTTCGAGTTTCCGTCACCTTTCAAAAAGGTTCTACTGACGCCCTTGTACACAATGAATTCCAGGTGAACAGGCACTCCTGTGTTCCTCATAATAGTAGCACAAATAATTCCTCTATCGTTCGGGCCCAGAACTATTTCCTAGAACGACTTTTGGTTTTATGTTGTTTTTTGTGTTGTAATTTTTCGATTTTTCCCAGCCTGTATACCAGCGCAATTTCATGCGTATTTAAAAAATGGAGGTCATTGGCGTCGTTTGTAAACAGCAAATGCAATTCTCACGGTCGTATTGGCGTTCAGGTCGGTTCTGGCGAACTCAAGTCGGGCGAAATCGAGGACCGAAGTAAAATTACATTTGAACTTCTTGAAATTACACTTCAAATTTTACAAATATTACTATTTTTTCTGTCATATGATATTTGTACACAACGAAAAAATATTCGAAAACATCTATATTTAATAATGTTTCATTTTTAATAAAAAAATTATTTTGTCAAACAACATGCAATATCACTTCAGGAATTTAATACATTGCAAATTCATCAATTATTGATGAATTATAAATCTTTGTAATTTGAAATTCACATAAAGCGTTCCTGGTAATAATATCAAAATTTTCCGGAAAGAACTGCAAAGCTGTGCATGTAATGAATAGAGAAAGTATTTTGGTATTTGCATATTTCAGTTTTCAACCAAACGATAGCGTTTCCTATGTAAGAAAATAGCTTTGATTACAACAAAGGAATACACGACCTCACCTCTCATGCTGCCAAGCTGGTGCCGGGAGAGAAGAGGAGGTAAGTAGAGAAGAGATAGTGGACTCAAAGAGAAAGCCCAAAAGAGCTCCAGATGATGCAGAAGGACAACTGTGACAGCATATTCAAATACGAATAACCTTGTAATATGTGATTTTCTTTTCCTGAGCTGATTGCAAGAGGAAATCAGTTTCTCAATCGCTCGTGAGAGAAGCACGATACAATCTGAGCGCTGGGCAGAAGCAATCATTTAAAAAAGTCCTGGAATGTCAGTAAGTTATCAATTCAGTTAATGGGGTTGTAACAGTTGATAGTTGTTGGATCTGCAGAAGAACAATCAGCTAAGTTGCGATCCTCTATATTGCTGCAAGGGTTTTGGGTTCACAGAAAAGGAGATAGTTATAATAAATAGCCTTGCTAGAGAGAAAACAAGATTTTATCGCCAATTGAATTAATTGCTTTAAGAATCAGACATTTTGTTAGAAACGAGAAATGATGGTCATCTAAAAACCGATAAATTTGTTAGGAGTATAGGTCGATCGTGAGAGTACTTCATGACAACGTGACAAAGACTTACCCTTCTTTACAATTACGAGGTAATTTTTCGATATTAGTAAATATGAAATGAAACTGACTATTTTGCGCATGGGTAGAGTTTCAAAAATTTCACTAATGTTAAGCTGCGCGAAATATTGCGAACTATCAATGAACTCCCATTACCTTTCTTCGCAGATCAAAAATTGCCCTACCTTCATTCCTCCTATTTCTTCATTTCGTTTGCCACTGTTAATAGTGGGGTTAGACTTTTCGTTTATATCACTTTACCAATTACAAATTACCAATTAGTTCTACATCCATTTCTTGTATTCATAATTATGCGGTGAGATTGTTCCGCTTATCAACAATACAGTCAGTTACACTCAAACAATTGCCAACAAATTAGAATGCCTTTGAAGCTTCAGCAAGATTGACTACACAACACCAATCAAATATTTTTTTCTTTCCTTATCATCCTCCCCTGCAACTTCCATATTCAACCTAGGAAAAACCTATAACCAACGCCGAAGAATCAAATCTAGATTCCCAAAAGATAAATTTAAACCGCCCTAAAGAGAAACGCATGATTTCTCAAAATCATTCTGTAACTTTTTCTTCCTGTAATTGTATAATCTACACCCTATTTTCATCGCATTCTATAACTACTGATTATTGAGGTCTCCAATGGAGTATCTCGCTCTCCTTTGTAGCTAAGTACTGCGTGCTAATTTGTGTTCTATTCACGCTTACCTCGTTGCACGAGAAAATGCAAAATAATAAAAAATATAAATTCTGTCGCCATGACATCAGACTCGTAATTCATGTTATCGCTGAATGAAATGGAGGAACATACCTTAGTTTCTCTCTTACCCGATAAGAAGTTGCCACTATCCACTTTCATTTCCAGAACAATTTCTCAAGGATCGCCTCATTGATACGAGTGTGAATGGCTTTAGTTTACGAAGTCATGCATCGAGTCTGTTTACAGTAACGAGTAAGTAGTAAGCATCGAGCCTGTTTAAGTAACAATACTGATACAGGCAAATATGTTTGCGGATGAGAATAGTTAAAAACATCAACAAATTCCGAAAAATTATTATATTCTAAGGATTTTCATCCAATTTATACATTAATATTCATGGATATGGAACAATATTATGCGTAACATTTAACTCGTATTTAATGGTTACGGACACTATTGTTCCACTTCCGTGAACCCTCGATTTTTTATGAGCTGCGAAATAAATGTTCGTTTGGGCAAAGTCGTCACAAATCAACGGTGGGGAAGATGGACAATCAATTTTTGAAGTTGGCGAAATGAGGGGTTAGTTCAACGGCTGGTTCATGAAGTAACCTTTCAACAAGTGAAGGTCGAAATCCAACCCCATTTTTTTTTCTACAGATAATCACTATTTCTATGTAATGTGAAAAATTAGCTGCCATCTCTGCATTTCCATGGAAGTTACTGAAAATATGAAAGTTCCACACTTTCATGTTGCAACCGTTGTCTGCCCGGGTTCTCTGCAGCCCTGGCCACTGTAAGAGAATGTCCGCCAAAAGAACAAACGAATTTACAAGCCCGACCTCCAATTCAGGGCAGCGAAGCCAGGCATGTCAAGGTCGCGGGCAAGGTAACGTTTACTAGAGCTCGCGGGCACTGCGTCCAGAGAAATTGGCGCTAGATTTAAAAGTATAGGTTGTACAAGCTCCGGAGTGGCGGTACGTCATTGGATACCTGGTACATGACAGCCTTTTGCAGAAGTTACTGTACAGTTATTGTCACAAATTTAGCTATATTAATTCACATTTTCGCTTTAAGGCAATGAAATTATCCAATACAATTAAATAATACATCATTCGAACTGAAATTCTCAATTGGAAATAACATTTTAAAAGTTAATCAAAACAATATTCGGTAATCCTGTTTACTTAAGAGATACATACATAAACCATCCACATCCGTGTTAGAAGTTTCCACAGACAACACTTGATCTGTTAAAAGCTGTCCGTCCGAACGCGAGAATTGTTCCAATTTATAGAGACTTGTTAATTTATTTCACATTATTGCTATATACAACAAATGACTGAATGATTTAATAAAAAATAACACAAAACGAAAGCAAGGAAAGAATTCGCCATCTATATTGTCACCTAGAAGAGACGTTTATATGAGGGAGAGTTTAGCAAGAAAACAAAACATCAATTAGTAATAAGTAGTGCAGAATATAAACATAATACAATACATCGCGGTTATTTGATAGATAAAAATCTGTTAAACATATTTTCGTGCGAAGCCACTATTCACTGCCTCGCGCCGCTTCAGCTTGCGCGTGTACACCCCTTTCTGGATTTGGAGGGGAAAGGATACCGAAGTCATGGAAAGTTGCCCGTGCTCGTAGGAGCGCCGGGCTCCCAGGCGGGCAAGTAGCTCGCGCGGGCGCGGTTTGACGTGCCTGCGCTAAGCGAATGTCATTGCTGATGCCCTTGACGAGCCCACAATGCCGCGCGGCGCAGCGCCTGTTCTTCCGAGCACGAGCTGTTCGCCTCTGAGATACAGAAACACGATGTGAAATGTTCCCGCGGCATACAAGTGTAGTTAACTCTGATTGCCAATCTTCGATTATTTTTGTTACAGACACATGAATGTATGAGGGTTCTGGTGAATGCGTTTTCCCCTTTCAGTAAGCCATCATACCAATTTTAGATCAGAATCCATGCTGGTGTCATCTGGTGAATTAGCTCGAAAAACAAAATTGATTGTGACAAACATTATTAATATCATTAAATTTATTAATTATTATGAGTTGACCATCAGGTCATGCGATGATGGGTGACGGCGCATACCTCATTATAACGCTCAAGGTAATAGTTGCACGACTCAAAATACAAATGTTAAGTTAACGCACTCTCCAGAATTTGCAGATTGGTCTACCTTCCAGCAGAAACAGCAGCGTATCTACAGTACTGTATTTCACTGCCAAAGGCACAAGTGTATGTGAGAGAATGACCCGTTTCAAAACACAAGGTGAAATTTCAACCTCATTCATCTCAACAACTGAATTTTTAGTTAACACTATTAGAATGTGTGTTTGAGTTATCATGAGTTGTAATCGATATTTTGAAAGTATCTGACATTTTCGAATACATGAATCTGAGATTGTAATTTCAGGATATTGCTTTTTTTTAAGTCGAAGAGTGAATGTTTTAAATGCAAAGATGAGAATAGGACTATATAAACGCTTATGTCCATAATCGGTTCAAATAAAAGCTTAATTGCTTATAATAACATGCAATGGATTACGTTTTTAAGTTAAAGTGAACAGCAGGATTTCTTGTCTTAATCCACTACAACATACATGTACAGATCTTGGTAAATATAAAACATTTCAATCACATTTTCAGAAACATGTTTAATTTAGTGTTCACGGTGAATAGTGATTATATTGTTCCAAAATGGTAAACCATCGTTTTGTTGGTTTCGGAAACAAATAATCAACTATTACGAAAAAGTTTAAAGTTTTCCTATTTTCCGAATGATAGTGAATATTAAGAACTTTTCTACATATACAATCCCACCCATATTTAACTTTTGGCATGGATTCTTGCTGCACGAAATTTTAAGATGTGTCCACACTTTCCAAGCCATTCTTCAACCATATTGATTCTAGAGACATGAATGTTTTTCCATAACTTAGTTCAATTGTACATCTTCAAATGATGCTGTACTTTTTTTTTAAATCGTGAGTGTTGAGTAATAACATTTTTTTAAATCGTGAGGTAGAGTCTCATTGTGTCATATTCCCATTACTTTCTTTAGGGCAGGCTGAATCTAATTCCTAAATTTGACTTCATATGTATAAGCAAATTCTGCTTTTAAGCTATATAATAACTTTTGTATAATTTATTATAATTAGAAATATTGACAAAAAAAAAAACAAGTCTCTTTCAGTATATTGCTAAACAAAACTAAATGTAACTATTGCTACCAAATGGCATGACCTTCTCGTTCTATCACTTACTTTCCGAATCTCTTTAATTGGGATAGGTCTGTTTTGCCCCACCTTCTCTAGCCGTTATCTCTCTGCACAAAAAAAGATTTCACATTCTCCCATTTCCGACTCCTAATACTACATTTTAATATTAACAAGAACGCAAGCGAAGAGTAAAACCTGGTACTACATGCAATTTATTCAGAAAATGTCGCTCAAGTGTTTCTGAAACGCGCGATTGTCAGCTCATTTTGAAAAAAATTCGTTTTCGAAAAACTTCAACAGAAATTTATTTGACGCTCTTGCACTCAACAATTCAATAATGCTACATAACACTTCCGTAATTAAAATAACGTAAAAAATTTCAAAATATGTTTAGTATTTTATTTAAAAATTACATCAAAATGCCGTTTATGACACGTTATTTTGTGCATTTAGCACTATCTATTCAACGTTAACTGTCCAAAACAATTTCCAATGTCACCTTCATTCGCCAAAACATAACGTGGCGTTCTGGCAACGCGCGATTCACATTTTAAACAGAATAGCTTGGCCACCTAACTTATAAAGTATAACTATAAGTTATAACTTATATAGTTGGTGCCGGCAGGTAGCGAGTGGATTATGGGAGGAGGAGGGATCGTGCAACAGCTGACAGCCTGGCAAAAGGACAAGAAACTATTATTCTAGCCCTCTTGTACCTGGTATTTTCTCTATAGTATTCTGCGATCTGTGAGCTACAAAGGACCAAACGAAATTGCGATATCTAAGCTGAAACCTTCAAAATATTAAGAAGAAATTCAACTCAGGTGGTGTAGGTATACCGTTACGTCTTTGGAGCACGCATAATGAAGATGGGGTGAGCATGAAAACGTCGGCACCTAATCGGCACGCCTGAACTTCAGCCAAATCACAGGTCAATGAGAGAACCTTGAAGGTATCTAGTCAATGACCATTAAGTATATGTCAAGTCACGGCTGACTCTAGTACTCCGTGCAGTGGGCCATGGATTCAGTCAATACCATCTACACTTTACACTAAATTGTCAATACCTTGGTCAAGTATGCATATGCGTCGTTATTGGTCGAAAAGCTGCAATAAGTTCCTTCATTCACCGCGCGATGTCGCTAAAGATCAAGTGTCTGATTAGCTACCGAAGTTTTTCATACGTACACCCACCATGCCTCCAACAGCGGAGTTGAGTCTCCTTGCTGTCTTCATGGCTGACCGTGAAGATTATAAGGATGATATTTCATTCTTGTGTTAGGGGAATGCGTGTAAAGCGTCGACAGCTAAACGGAACACCTACAATTCGGCGACAACATGCGGCCTATGAGAGAGATCCCTCTTTACATTTTCACAATGACAGCCAAGCTCATGGTTCAAGTCACTTTAGTAAGCTTCAATGGCGTTGGACAAGTATATTTCAGCGTGTTTCAGTGTTTTTTGTAATTTTAAAAGGCCGAGATAAATTTTTCTTCACCGCATGATGTCGTTGAAGTTCAGGAGTTTATTGCTGCCGACTTATTATGCTTTTTCCTACACCGTGCCTCCAACCATACACCCATTGCTCCCGCTATGCCTCCAATACCAAAAATTGAGACTATTCTCGTAGTCTTCGACTAAAACTTATAGGCCCAGGGAGACACTTCTGCCGCACTTGTCCAATTTGAAGTGAAGCTCCGGCATTTGCGCTCGCGATTATCATAGAACAACCTTAACAATGCAATTTATTCATAATACTAAATAATTTATTCGCCGACCTCGTGACGTTAAGGTCAGACTTATCTACGAGAAATAATACATAGCAATCGAGGGGTGCCTATCGTAATTCATCGGTAATAAGCCATCATTTCAATATGCAAATCAAACATCAAAATGTAACATCTGGTTTTAGCTACATTTTTGATAAAGAGTGGAAATCATCGTGCAATAAAAACCAATGGTCAAATGCTTACCCGCAGAAGAACTCAAGAGTTACACATGTCCAGGAAATCTCACAGCGAAGGAAAGTAGAGAAACAGGGAACCTACACTTTCTTAACTCTGCCAAGGGTATGACAACATATCTGCGAAGCAAGCACCATCGATTGATTCTGATTGTAACACTTATTACTTCGTAAATTCGTGGTGGGAACAATAGCTTCTCATTTTCTATAAAATCTTATCTTAATCATCAAGAAAATAAAACATCTTCAGAAAAAACAACGAAAACTTGTCAGGGACTACTGTTTATAAAATGAAAGTTCATCCCAGCCCAATATTTTCATTCCTTTATCATGAAATGCCTAGTCAAGATGCAATTCATACAAAAACGATAATTAATTTAGCACATTATCAATTTTGTTTACTTATTCTAAGCGAACGTAGAACAAAGGCAACACTGGAGGCAGTCTAAACACTCAAATTCCTTTGTTCAAATACCGAAATATTAAGCTTAGTAAATAATGATGATGATAGTACTCTTTAAATAACACGCAAACAAAAGGCTAGGCTCATCAATAATCACTTCAAATCCAGTTTTCCTGAAACCGTTTACACAGTTCTCTCAAAACTCTTCCAAGTACCCGCTTTTAATTCTTACAATAAAAATATATTAGAAGAAGCAAAGTTCTATTACCTAAGCATATACCATCTAATCTAGATCAAACGGACAATCCCAATTGATGAAAATCCTGCGTATAGTTTAAATAGCAAAGCTATGTTCACGGACGGACATACGTTTTTCGGCACAGCCTACAAAATGTGAATTGTATAACACAACGTACACAGTATAGAAAATTCACTTTACATAATATATACAATTACTTTACACAATATAGCACATTACATAAAGGAGCAAGGTAAATTCACTTTTCCGGAATCAGATCTACAATGAGTTTTTCTCGTCGAAAATTGCTATTTATTATTGTAGCATTACAATATTGACTCTACGCTACTACATAGAAGTAATACGGTAAATTCTTGCGAGAAAAGTCGTCTCTACCTTACGTCTACGAACTCGTGTCAGGTCTCTACTTCACGTCTCTTAGCAAGACCGAGATACTGAGGAAGGCGGCCGGTGTCACTCCCACGAGCTCGGGTCGCCGACTCGCACTTCTTTGTGACGTCGTTCAGAATCGAAAGTACCCACCAATGGGAACCTAGACATTTTTACTCTTATAAACGTATCGTACGATTTTTCCCCGCGCATGTTGCTATATTTTTCTGACACTCCGTCTGAGAGCTAATAATCTGTTCATCAAACACAATGAAGGATTGTTTTTTATACTTTTTTGTATAAATAAGAAATGAATGGAAAAACAAATATAAGTCATCAGTTACAAATGTATTGTAATTATAGGTAAAATATATATCATGAATTATGCTGCTTCATGTTATAAAATATTTATGTAGTTTGTATGTAATATTTGTTCAGTTTTTATTTACAATTGTTTATTTTATTTATTTTACGTCAAAAAACAGTTAAAACTGGTATGACGTGCTATGGGGAAAAGTGAATTGTGTGCACATTTTCAAAATTCTGTGATCCCTACACTAAGTCATATACTACTTAAATTTTGAATTTTGAAAGGGAGAAAAAAAACCAAAAAAACTCCCATGTAATAAAATCTATTTTCAAAGATAAATAAGCAATAAATTTTGGCTCTTATTACTTCCTGACGCGACAACTTGGAAAACGATAAACATTTAATAACTGTTTCCCATTGAATTCTAGAAGACCTGCACAGTTAATGAAGTTACATTATGTCTAGAAGCATTATGGCCATCTCAGCATTTGCTCAAAGGATCAGGGAAACTGGACGAAAACCTTGATCTAGATGGGATATAATTCAAATTCAAATCCTCAGCAGTCTATTAATAAAAAATTTAACCATGGAAGAAGGTAAAGAAAAGCAAAAGTAAATCCACATGAAATGCAATAGGTCATGAACACATCAACAAACTCTGTCATTTAAAAGTTTTATTAAAAATGCCAAAACACATACCAGACATATCATTCAATGTAATTTAGTAAATGTAATAGCTTGTATGCTTCATATGATATGAAATAAACCTACCAAGCTAGTTAAACAAGGATTAATAAAAGATCTTAAAATTACATATCTAAAGAATCTATAACCACAAAATAGCTTTCATGAACATTTTTCTATTTTTGAAGAGTAGAATTGTAGAAGAGTATAATTAATCCTTTAATGTCAGGGAAGAATACAAGAGGCATTATGAAGAAAATTATTTTCAAAAATTGAAATTTAGTGACAAAGATTCTGGTCAAGCTTACAAATTTTTCAATACAAAAATACACATTTATCTACACAAATATTAATATTTTCAAATTTTGTAAATATTTCACATTTTTGTTTGTTTTGAATTGCCATTTTATGGTTATTCAACTTTTTCTAATAAACTGTATACAGCACATTTAATAATGAAGAAATCTTATTTATTGTATCAATCATAAAATATTGTTTTGTTATGTTTTTAAATAATTGAAGGTATTGTAATGATGATAACTTGACATTTTAATCTGTGATACTATAATTTTGGCCTTGCACTCTCACTGACTGATTTATAAATACACATCACAAGATATAAATCTTGATCTTGTGGTGTCAGGAAGATATTAACTCTGCCCAAACTTCTTTATTAACATAAATGGTGAGCAGAAGGAGGGAGGTTTTTTGCTACACCTGTAGCACCTGAAAATAGATTGCATATATTAGTCACTGAGGTATTCCTGAACCCAACAAAAAGGTTTTTGCCAAAGGGTTTTGAGTTTATTCGTGAAGCTGTTTAATCGAGATATGTCGCTCAGGTGTGTTGTATTTCTGTAGATAATGTACCTTTTTCATATAATGTGCTTATAAACATTAGTTGGACAAGGATGTATGCTTTCCTTGTTGTGTATGAGTATAGGCTTGAGTTAAATTTGTAAGGTGTGTTGTTGTTTGTTTGATTTTTCTTACAAACACGAGGACTTAAGTAAACAGAATGTACAAGGCAGTGGGATGTATATTAGGTGTTTTGAATCATGATTACAGGACTGTGCTTTTGTATTTGTTAACATCTGCATGATTCTCTTTTGTATTTTAAAGGCACTTAACTTAGCCTCTGTGTTTGGCCTCAGATTACCATTAATTCAAATAATTGTGCAACCCTTGTAGTGTGGATTGCCATGATCTCAATATTCTCATTAACAACATAATAATTTTACAATCTCAATAAATGCTGATCAACTCTTCAACATCCATATCCTTGGAAACATCACACAGCTATTTATAAAGATATTCTACAGATAGACAGATCTACTTGACAAAAACAAAAGTTTATTTTATTATTAATCACTTAATTTAAAGTTTTTATTTATTATGATCAAATTTATTTGCTACTAATCAAATAAAGTTACTTTATAAAAATATATTTTTCTACCAATACATTGATATTTACATGTGAAAGTACTTAACATAACTAATAAGAAAATTGCTAATTTTTCTTTTTTTCTTTATTTTTTCCTTTCATTTTCATTGTTGTACTAAAAGGTGTAGTTCAATGTGAACTGGGTTCAAGAGATGCAATGGATGGACTAACTATATTTTTGTTGAAACAACTGCAACTTTATCAAACCAACTTAATATTTAATGTGCTAAATTTCATTGATTCTCAAATCGTATCTTATGTTCCAAATTAATGAGTACAATAAATATAAAGCAATGTTTTCTTCATATTTTATTTTATTTGTTATTTTGGTAAAAAAGAAACTAGCAGGGAACTCAAACTGATATTTGGGGGAAAAAAGTACACCCGTATATTTTTCTTCAGCTCCACAACCTCTTCCACAGTCTTACATAGTTTGGAATTGATGAATAAAAGGGCCAACAAAGCAAGGTTACCAACATTTCAAATACACATATTTGCTCATAAGTTACAGAAAACTTATTTGTATAGGATAAACAAACTACAGATTTCATTCTATGATATTTAGCTAACATAAAACAAACTCACTGCCCAATCAGCAAAGGAGAGATCAATGTAAAACATGTGCTTGATGAAACTACATTTATGTGAAAAAACAACAAGGGATCATCTGGAGGACTTGCTCACTTGGATCAAAGAAATTGACAAAAATAAGCAACCGCAATTAGAGTCATTATCCCAAAAGCTAAAAGTACATTGTTTTAGTGTTTAGTTAGTCTTTTTTTAAAATTATACAGTACAATTGTTAACTAATTTATTAAAATGTTTATAATAAAATAATTATGCCCATTTTCTTTTCATAGAATAGCATCTAATTTTACAGAAACAATTAGTGCAACAAAAATATTTTACTTGTTACGTAAACTTGTGAATAGATTTTAATTAAGCTATTGTCATCTGGGCAATGATGTCAAGTAACATTAATTTTATGAGTATCGTTAAAAGCTTCCAACATCGCAAATAGGAATATCACAATCGGTCACCTGGTTCCGGATACGTTAAAAAGCGATCCAACGCCTTGACCATCCACCTGAAGATGGCCGTGCTTGACACGCTTTTGTTCTTTAGTGGGAGTGACGTCTCGCACACGCTGCCGCCTCCCGATCTAACCTGAAGACGTTAGAATGAATGAATGCCCTGGCCTTATTACGTGGCGAGACTCAGGCCGCGAGGTCTGCTCTTCCGTCTGACCACAATTGGAGGCAATCGTCAACGGCGTCAGCATCACCGCGCACTGCCTGCGATGCACGATCGCGCTGCTGCCGATCTACATGACGCCCATCGCATGGAAGACCAGCAACGTGAAATAAATCTAAATAAATTCAAGGAATAAATGATTTTTTGTTTCCTTAGTAGGCGTTGACAAGACTTGCAATACACGCAAAGAAAATTACCGAATTTTAATGCGTAGTATCCATGTATAGGCCTACTGGGTGCAGTATAGGTTTACACCTCCTGGGTACACGGAGTTCTGGTTTTTTGATTTCCCTCTATGCACTTAAGTTTTTGCATTAATAATGCATTGACTATGCACATATTGTGTTGAGCTCTTTTTTACTAGTTGTGGTAGGAATAGAGCCATGAGTGTGGGTTGCTATTTTGTTAGCAATACTATACAATCAAATCTGTAGTAGAAGGAGAATGCCAAACCAAAATTCTATTTCCTTCATCCTGAATTTGCTAAATGCACTAGGCATCATTAATATCGTTAAATCATTTCTGAATGAATAGTATTTTATTATTAGTACGTTAGGAGAACGTCGTGCTAGGCGAACATCCGATTCAATCCGAGAGCGCTGTGAGTGGCGGGCTCAACGTTGATTTCAAGAAGAACGCCGTGCTTGGCGAATTAATATTTCGATTTGGGAAAGATATTCTGTTGAGTTTGATATTCGACTCTGACTTCCGCGCAATAGGGCCAAGTTATGAGAACAGAGAGAACTTTGCTGCCTGTGCCCGAATCGTACGCTCATGCTGAGACTCGCGAGAGAAATCTGAACTCGCCACGACTCGACGTGGAGGCCACCATTTGGACGAGACGAGCTGCAGCGGGTGTTTCGACCGCCGCTGCCTGCTGCCACCGCTGACACGGGGCTTCCTTTGTCCTTTGGCGCCCAGGATGTAACCCTCGGAGCCGCCACCGCCGGCGCCGCCGCCTGAGGTCAACGAATCTTGCGAGCGTCTAGCTGACAGGGCCAACTGCTTCATACGAGACGTCCCAGTACAATTTGTCGAATCGACAAAAAAAGAAACCCACACTATTGGATATTATCATTATTCGCTCTTCAAGCGCAACATGAACTTTTTGCTATAAAACAATCCAGATTTTGTAAGCGTTGCCGCGCCAGAGCAATCATGTTCTTAAATTATCATAATCAGTAAATCCTTAATTTTAATTTCATTATCTTACTATTTATTAGAGAGCTCATTAGGTAGGGTATTTTATTTTTTATGTAACTTCCTTGACAGGTGTCAGGAATAAATTTAAATGTTTTCGAGTCATTATGTTAATTCTTATTAGCAAGAACAACTCCTAGCAACCCTTCTTCATCTATAAAAGGAACTGGTGATCTAACAGCCAATTGAGCTATAGCCGGGCCGGCGGATGTGACAGTATACAAATCGACGGAAATGTGCATATTAATGGCGTAAGAGATATTTTAAAAAAGTACATTTGTGTCATTTTTGAAAAAACAAAAAATACATCAAAGTGAATTTTACGTCATATTAAACAGTGCAATTAGAAGTAGCAATTGGAAAAATGTGAGGAAAAAATATTGGAGCCGTTTTTTAGAAAATCTTGTTTTTGGAATTTTTTAAAATTGCATTTTTTGCATGCACTTTTACACGAAAACTACTAAAAAAACTGCAATAAATTTAAAGAAAAAGTTTGGAGCCGTTTTTGAGAAAATTTTGAAAATGTCCGAAGGGCTTCGTAAAGTACCCTATATTTTGATGAAAGTTTTGAAAATTTCAAAGCTTCAACTAGAGCTAAAATGGTCAGGGTTTCTTCAATTTGGAAAATATCGCATGTGCGGTTGAAGCGCTACAATGTTTACAGACGAACAGACTGACGTTTTGAAAAACCTTTTCGGTTTCGCGACCTCAAAACGTGTTTTCCTGAAATCTCGAAATCGATTTTCCGCTGCATTTCATACCTTCCATTACAAAACTAATTTTAAAAAAGAAATACACTTTTTATAAAAAGAAATGAACTTTATATAATATTAAACAGTGCAATTAGCACGACCTGTTGGAAAAGTTTGAAGAAAATATTTGGAACCATTTTTGAGAAAATGGCATTTGGACGTTTCTCAAAATACGGAAATTTGAGCACATTTTCACAGAAAACGATTGAGTTTTCCAGAAATTTCATATGATATTATTTAAAGCACATGTTCTCATAAACACCATAATGCGAACAAATTGTCAGTAATGTAAACATTAGCGATTGCTAATTCGTCGAATAATGAATGCGAGGCCTTATTGCGGATGAAAACTGGAAAATCCGCATATCGAAAACTAAAAATACTCACAATTTTGTACTAATTTTAAACTAATTTAACCTAAATTCAAAATTTTGAAATACATGCACAAAACATCAAAATAAAATGTATACTTTTGCGGGGTTCACTCACTGTAATGTTAGCAACACCACTCCATGAAAAAATCATAGAGATTGAAAACTAAAATACCATCATTTTGTACTAATATTAAAATAATTTTAATCAAATTCAAAATTTTAACTGATGCACATCAAAATAAAAATGTATACCTTAGCAAACATTCATTTCGGTACATTTTTAGTCTTAGAGGAATACTATTTTGTCATTCATTAATAGATCTTCATTGTACAATTGTAATAATTAATTGTATAGTAATAATATTTTCAAATATACAATTTGTCCCAGTTGTTACACACGATTCAATCAGGAAGTTTTTAAGTTAAATTTTAATATGCGCACGAATAATATATGAAATAATTGAATATTTGTAATATTGAAAATTAAAACTTTTGTATGGAAAAAGTGGATTTTACAATGTTTTTAAGTTCACGCTGCAAATGTTGCAAAAAGATAGCTCAGTGGCATCGTTACAGTTTGCTCTGTAACGTTACGACTGGCGAGGCCCTATAGCCTGAGTTCCGACGTTGGCGGATGTCTGACTGTGGTTACATAGTGTAGGCCGAAACTTTGGAGCGGTTTTGAAGAAAAGTTTGAAAATGCTCTCCAGGGGCATCTTCCAAGATTTTGACGCGATAAGCGATGACCTCAAACAAGGGTAGTGACAAAAATCATTGGCGTGTTAGTGTCGAATGGAAAAGAATGCGTCTAGGAATGTTCCTGAACTTGAATAATTGAATTTAAAACATGTTTATTTGCAAACTTTGCACCTTCTCATTAAATTTTTCTTAACTGCCTACGTGTAAGTTCACATTCTTCAATTACAAATGTCCATAAATAAAACATATGTCAATACAATATTACTTTTCGCATATTCCATGCTGATATGATTCTAAAGGCAGCAGACTCACTGATTAGAATGAAATTGTGGAATGTTATAACAATGTTTTTCGCATTTGGAACGTGAATACTGGAGGAGCCGGAAGCTTTAACGTCTATATTTATACGTCAAGACAATTAATGCAAAATTATTGTTTTCTTTGTATATTTAATTTGAAAATTTTTCCACAATTTTATATGTAAAGAATTGGTTCTCCTAAGAAGGTGGATAAAGGCTTTCTGAGGGAAAGCGAGTGTTACGATTTACGCTACATAAGCTCAGGCTATTTCGCCTTGAAACGTGGAGGAAGGGACGCAATTTTCACTCGGGGTATTTCTGGAAGCCAATTGATGTACTCTTTCTTTGCTCCTAAGTTGAAGATTTTT
Source organism: Teleogryllus oceanicus (assembly GCA_964035755.1). Taxonomy (NCBI): domain Eukaryota; kingdom Metazoa; phylum Arthropoda; class Insecta; order Orthoptera; family Gryllidae; genus Teleogryllus; species Teleogryllus oceanicus. Next base: position 2,376,391 of record CAXIVR010000001.1, read on the forward strand.
CGGTAGCCGACTCGAGTTGTATTTTAAAATTTATGCTGTAATTGTTAAACAAATGGAACTTAAAAGCATTTAGAATAAAATGAAAAATTAAGGAGCTGGAAAACCAGAATATCTAACCAACAACAATTTTCGTGGCACTAATGCAGAAGCGCTGTGGCCGCTTGTCCCTCCAATTCGTTAGAACTTCAAATGTATTTGCCGGAGAAAATAAGCGAGCTGTTGCAAAAACGGCTTGTAGAAAAGCTTAACGTGGGAACTGCCAAAAAAATAGTTGTCATGACATGCTAATTCTTGCAAACAATTACGTATCTCGAAACGAAAGAAAGCGCTAATCGATTGCGCAATTTACATCTCGTTTAAAGGCAATTTTAAAAGGAATACTTTTTTGTAAATTTAAAAATTTATAAACAATTTCAAATTTGCAATTCTAAAGTTGAAGGGTTTTCTGATGTCCCAGAACGAAAAACTGCAAATTAAAAATTTGCAACAATTGACAATTTTATAAACAATTCCGAAATGTACGCTATTCTGCTGGGGAGTGTCCCCAACTGCTCCCTGATTTGATGATAGCAAAATATCAATTTTGACATGGATGCAAATTAATTGCTTAATATCTAGCTTAATTGTAACTTTAATGATAAATATACAGCTGGTCTTTGAATTTTACTTTCTTTTATTGAAATGTTTCTCAGAAGTCCTAACGATTGGAGAAAAGACTGTATTTTGCATTTTTTTGCAAATGTAATATACATATGAACAATTAAAATATGCAATTATAATCGTTTTTCTTATCGCAAAATTCTGTAGTAAACTGGTCATTTGATAAAGTTCATAAATTGCGTTTGGACAAGAATATTAGAATTTAAACTATAAGAACGTAATTGTTCTAAAATTAGTGTTATTTTATCTGATATCAATGTAATTTCTTCACAAAGAATTGTGTTAACAGTGGTTAAATGCTATGAGTTCATATATACTCTTGGAAGAATTTACTTTCTGCGTTCATACATGTTTCTTCTGGCGTATTTTGATTTGAAATACTTCCACATCTGGAACTGGCGGCCTCATTTTGTACGACGCATTTTGTTAGGCACTCCTCTGCGTTGAGATTGACCACGATGGTTTTTGAGGCTCCGTCATGACATTTCAGTCATGACAAGGGCTGGCTGCCGTGCAAAGTTGAACTTAGCCGCAGACGGCCGCGATCAATTTATGTTTTCAGTACTGTACCTGCAAGCATGCTGGACATATGTGTAGCGTTCCGGAGGATGCGCAGAAGCAGCCAATCACGTTTGAGCCCAGGGATCAGGCGAAAATGTTGAAAGCATGGTTATTTCCCCCATGCCTGCAAGTGCGGGCTATAGCTGAACCGCTCCCAAAAAACCATCATGGCGGACTCATCACCTTTGCAAAGTCCGGAGACCGCCTCCACCCTGTGGCTTCTGAGATCTCGGCGATAAGAAAGCGCGTAGGCGACAAGGAGAGGCGACTGCGAGACGGACAGCGATCGCGCTGACCGTCACTCGTCATCACTGACCCCTTCGTCAAAAGAGGAACTCGCACTCCCAGGAGTGTCCAAAGAAATGAATACATCGTTTGTTGGTCCATCACATTGTGAATTATTATCACCTCTATTCCCTACACATGCTCGCAGGATTTCTTCCATTGTTCAGCACTGTATTGTGCAAACGCTTCTCTGCAAAACGTTTCCTTTTCTTGTAAGGATGCTCCAATTGTTTCTGCTGCCTCGCGCCCTTTTATAAATTCCCAAACATGTTCTATTGGATTTAGACTGTGATGGTACGGTGGAAGACGGAGAGGAATGTGTCCATGTTCAATGATTATTTGATCAACGACCAAACGTTTTTCAGTGATATACTTGAATTATTTGTAATAATTGGTTTTATGAATAACAGCAGCTTCTATGTAGCACACTGTCACGGCTTCAGTAGCCACGGTCAAACAGGGACTGAGACCGAAACCCTTCTTCAAGCCATGGCTTATTTTCTGTTGATCGTTTGGACAACCCCTACTGTGGAAACACGAAAGGTGCCTTTCGTCTGATCCATCTCACTCATCAGTTTGTTATCACCAAACTCGCAGTGTTGAATTACACCGCGCGACCCACGAGAGAAAGACACTATGTTGTGACAAAGAGCGCATGCAGGCGGAGAAATATTACGTTCGGGCATGCGCAGTGTAACGTTTTTTGAGAGTGGTAGAGCAATAGTAGGTCGTGGTGGCACAGTTTGACGCGCCTGCTTAAGACGAGAATACGTTTGTTATAGGAAGGGATATATTTTAACACTTTGAATCTTTCTCATTTTACCGAATAATATAGAGAGGTAGAGTTATTTGGTTATATATTTAAGATTGTTTTTAAAAAAGGTGATAATAAACTGAATTGGTAATCGTGGTGTCGGTTTTGTTACTAAGTCGTTGTAATTAACGGTTATGTTTTAAATTTTATAATTGTCGAAAATGTCACGAAAAAGTTGGTCGTCTGATTACCCTTGATCAAGACAAAATTGACTGGCGTAATTATTGAAAACAAAGAGCTCTTGGTTAAAAATAATAAATTAGTTTCAAAAAACGCGGAAATTTGGAAAATAATTGGGGATAAACTGAATAAATCCGCATCATCATTATATGCATATGTCGCAACCAGAAAAGGCGTGAAACGAAAAATCATCGATGTCGATGATGACAACGAAAGACTCGTCCAGACAAATGGATATTTCTAGTGACTCATAGATAGTGACATCTCATTTCCGAAAAAAAAGGTCATCATTTATATAAGCAAGAAAGAACTGGATAATCTGATTGTACAGAAAACTGTGAAAAGGTAAGTAATCGTTGATTTCAACAATATTCTAAACTCCTTTTTAATTGTTCGTTAATGTGTTAAAGTTAAAGTTAGCAAAATCGACATTAAAATTATAAAATGTTTTAATAAATATAGAATATATGAAATTTATTAATAGCAATTTTATTTGTTTTTATTTAGAACTGAAAAAAACAGGCCGCATTTGCTCCACAGAACATACATAGTTTTTAAACCAGGCGAATGGGAAAAATTAATTATCCATCGTTTGGATCAAAGTGGCATAAAATGTGGGTATCAGTTCAAAATCACAGAATTTATTCGACGTCCAACATGGCTAAGGCTAATTTTCAGGCCATTGCAAGTGTGGTTCGCTTTTGCGTGAGAATTCCGTCATTAGACGATGAAGTTATAAAAATTGTTTGCTATATTACCGAAGGTGATGGAACATGTGGAAAGCGTCATTTGAAAGGCGAAGAACGAGAGAGAATTGGCAAATATTTATATGAAACAGGTAAATTTATTAGAACTTTATACAAAACAAATTATAACATATGTTTTATTTTAAAATACTTCTCTACAACTAGTTTGTAAAGTCAGTGATTAAGGATAGGTTAATTTGCAGAACGAGTGGGTTTCAGTTACTTCATTATTATTATTATTATTATGTCTCATGAGTTTATCTCGGGTGTTAACTCTTGAGAGGCCATACATAGGCTTAAAACAATGCTAGTGTTGATTCAAAAGTAAGATGAACAATTCTACATGTTTCCAGAATCACAAAATCCAAGGTTAGAATTATAATACTAGGGTCTACGCTAACTGTTTCCAAGTATCTTCAAATTTTTGCTGACTCAAACCAATTGGCTGTGATTATTTTTAGTATTATTTTCACTACGACCAAAATTGACTTTTGCTGAGGAGGATTGCCGTGAGCCTCCACCTGGGGAAGTAGTAACAGATTGTTCCAAAGTCTGGGTTTCAATGCAGTAACAAATGCATTTACATCTTGTAAGTCGTTATGTGATTATTCAGATCTCTGCAAGAACGGTACATTGCCAGATATTAGTATACTTACTGATGTAGCACTGTTAAGATATACCGTACCCCCTGAAAAACTGCGCATAAGCAAGTAAAAACATTGTACGTTGCTGCTATTGGAAAATTAATCGTCAGCTCAAATTTTGATGAAGCAGGGAAAGTGCTGAAACTGATTTTACTCGTATGTCGAAGCGTTTATCAAGGACGAAAGTCTAATGGAGAAGAGACGGCTTGTACAAAATCGAAAATGAATCTTGAGTGTTTATTAATTGGTAATTCATTCAATACTGGCAACTCGCAAATGGATGAAATCCTTCACGAAAGTGGAACACTTTCTCACACAGAACATGTATTTAAATTATATAATGATACTGTAGATAATATAATGTATCTGGAATATAATTCAAAATATACACTTTCGAACAAACAGCAGTGCGTTCAATAATACAATTTGGGTAAGATTCCTTAAACTAAATGATATGTTATTTACATTAAATGACACCTTTCCTATTTTTTTTACTGTCTTTGGAATAATTACAAAATGAAAGTCTTTCGTTCACCTCTTTCGATGATTGCACAATCCGTAGTCGTCCTCGAAGCAGTCGCTGTCTCGAGCCGCACCACGGCAGGGCGCAGCCAACCGGAAGCAGCAGTGCGTGCGGTGCTAGTGCTCCTGGCTCCGATCGATGATTATTGGAGGAAGTCGTCTGACGCCACCCACTACTCACCAGGCCAGCCTCAATGACTCGGCTGCACAATCATTCCTTCCGGAGGCGCCGGCCCGTTGAAATCGGAATAAATTCCTGATTGTCTTTTTATACTGGGCGGCCTGCACTATGTTGGTCGACCCCCAAGTCACTGCTCCCACTACCTCTCATCAACACTGCAGTCTCAATTCTGTGTCGTTCTCCCGCCTTCTATCCGTCTTCTGCCAAAAATCCTCTGCTCTCGAGCTTCCTGCGTCGCATCCCCACCCTTTTTCCAAGTTTCGCCCATCGCTCCTTCACGTGATTGGAATTTTGAATATTATTGGCCGAAATCTTAGTTTCCAAAATATTCGACGCGAGTCGGAAGCCGATAGGGTATTTTCAAATTAACCTCATTTTCTGGGCGCCTGATTGGTGGTCTTTGTTGTGCGTGTGTGTACACCGGAGATGAACAAAGCAGTCCTTTCTGCCGTCTTCGTGACGCTTATATGGGTCCTACGGGAACTCTTCAACAGTAGCCGGGATCTCTATAATTTGCTTGTTCCGGTGCCTAGCCGTGCACGTGGACTGGCCGCCGGTTGCCTGAAGGGCTGTCCCCGAGGACAATTGCACCTAATCGTAAATCTTTGAGTCTCCTGGCACGCGTTCGCGCGTCTTGCGCTGAGCCGTGTCAAATCAGGGACCTTCCTAACCGGCGTGACAGAGGGGGAAGTTTTGGGTCCGGCGACTAGCAATGGCCTCATTGCAATATATATATATATATTGTGACGGAACACACACGCCGTGGACTGGCCTCCGGCGCGCCGCACACAATGCAACCTTGTCTTTGACCAGGGGTCGTTAGCCCTGAGGGTGTGAAGCACCGCTCGGGCGTTACCAGCGCCGTGCGGCAGCCTACTGTCGCTCCGACGCCAGGCCTGTCAGGTTATTCGTTCGTCTTGCCTGTGAGAGGCAAATAAGGGTAGCTTGCAATGGATAGAATCAGGATGGATCGAATTCTAATGAAACACTTGGATGGCTCTGGTAAAATTAGGCATGTATTCTGAAACTTTTTCCAGAGGCACATACACATACACACTAGATTATAATAAACAAATTGCAATCCTATTTTTATGATAATTATAATCCTAATTCTGGATTAACATTCTTGCTCCATCTTGTGCAAATAAACAATAACCTCCCTACCTTAAATACTCAAAAATCATATCTTGCCCGCTAATTACAATACTCGGGCAATTTAATTGTTTATGCAAACCTACTGATCTTAGCACTAAAATGTTCTTTCAGTCTGTTCGTTCCACTATGTTGGATTGAACTGAATTCCCGTGTTATGCGTTCGGCAAGAACACTTCCTAGTTATACCTTTTAATCACACCTTTGGAAATATTACGACCTCGCGGTCTGAATGTCGCACGGGTACTCACGCTTCGGCGATTGGGGAACACGTAACCTGGACCTCGGCCAACGCAGTGACTGACCTCAGCTGCTTATCGCTGCGAACGGCTGCTCGCGCCGCAGTGACGCTCGACCTCGCCCAGATCGCTGCGCCATACGCTCGCCGGCCCGCGCTGCTCCTTGGCTCGCTTAATGCTGCTTCCGTTCGCCCGTGAAGTAGTATAATTTTCTCCGGTCGTCCGTAGAACGGCCGTGCCTCTACGCCCGTCTTCCGTTCCCAACAAACTTGCTTCTTTGGCTGTGTTGCACCAGGAATGTCGCCTCAGCCTTCCGCTTTGGCGATGCGGCGTAGTTGCGACGTAATGATCGTATACTCGACCCTTCGGCGATCTCTATCAGACTGTTCGGCGGTTTGTCTCAGAATGTGCCGCGATTGCTATCAAAACTCTCCGGCGGCCTTTCTCCGGCTGTCCGGTTTCCCGGGAACCCCTTCCCCCCCTCGGAGACTGTTCCCTCGTTTTCTTTCAACGTGCCAATCGCAGGATTTAATTTTCCAACGCTTATCGCCCCGAGAAATCATTGGCGGCCACTCGTTACTTCCGACTTCAGCCGCGGCTGACGTCAGATGATGACGTACCAACGCGCCACATTCGAAGTGGTAAACACCCGCGATTTATCTTGGGCGTTTTTGCCTGGGGTTCTGCTTCCTCGCTGGGGCTATATCAGAGCTCGTCTCAATATATATATATATATATATATATATATATATATATATATATATAGGTTCAATTTTACCATTTTTGAGGATGATGAATAAATTTGTACATAACTTTTTGGAGATGCCAGAAATTAATATCATAATTACAGTTAATCATGATTTTATTTTAATAATAATTTCGAGTAAAATTTATTTTAATACAGTTTTAAGAGAAGGTATTATTGAGTAGTAAAGTAGATAATTATTTATGGAGGGTGAAAAATATCTTTGGGGAAGCGGGAGCGATTTCATTTAATGTGATAATTTTTTCCCAGATCGAAATGTTGATGAACAGGATATTTTTTAAAGAGTTGAAGAATTTGGAAGATTGATTAGTGATGAATGTTTTAATTAGTTCAATTTGTAATTCTTTATGAATTTGTCTGTTGGAGATGAACCATTCAGCCTATAGAATTTTCCGTAAAAATTTATTTTCAATACTTTGTCAAATGCTTTGGTAATATCCAGGAAAATTCCAATTGTATGTTCCTTTTGATGAAGGTTTTGAGCTATTAATTCAGAAACACGTAGTAATTGGTGAGAGGTCGAATAATGAGAACGAAAATCAAATTGGTAATTTGGAATAGCTTGTATTGAGTTAATGCAGGATAAAAGACGAGAGTGTAATAGTTTTTAAAAACATTATATAATGAAGATAGAGACTAATAGGTCTGTAGTTTAAGGGGAAATGAGGATCCTTGCCTGGTTGGGGGATAACGTATGCTAATTTCCACGATTGTGGAAAATAAGAAATACGAAGCATTGAGTTGAATATATTTGTTAGTTTCGATAAGATTTGTAAATTAAGTTCTTTTATCATTTTGTTTGTAATTCAGTCATAGCCTAATGTTTTGTGAATATTCAATTTTTGTTTTATTTTTTGAACTTCTACAGGAGAAAAACATTTATTTTTGAAGGGACTGAACAAAGCGGAGAAGAGATGAAAGATTTAACTTCCTTATTATAAATTTGATCTATAATAGGGTCGGAGGTAAATGACTTTTGGACTAAGTGACTGACAATTAAATTTTATTTTTGAAAATCAGTATAAGCAGATTGTTTAAGATTGGTAAGATACCGTTGTTTAAGATTGGTATAGGGGAATAAGATTTTGCTAATATTTTAATTGTTGACCATTGTGATATGCTATTAGGATGTATTTGTGCAATGTAATTTTGAGATTTGTCTAATTCATAATTGGTCTATACGTAATTTGATAATCAACCTATTATTTTATAATAAAAAGAATGTTCAAATTTAGATTGAATTTATACGTAAAGCAAATTAGTTTTAAATTATTTTCTTATTATGCTTATAAATATCTCAATTATTAAAGTTAAATCCGCAATGCCTAACTTTGACTTATGTGCGCTCTAGGCTCTCAAATGTTTAGTGCCCTTTTTTCGACACAAGTTATTTATAATATTTTGAATGTAAAAAATGAACTATATTTGTAACAATGCAAATATTGTATACGTATAAATAATTGATTATATGTTTGCATTTTTTATAACATCAACCATTTGAGGGTAAATAAGTTAAAAATATAAGGTATTATAGACGAAATTCTATATTTGAATGTAATTTACATTTTATTACAAAAGAAATTGGATATTAAAGTCAAAAAATCATGTAGGTGTACATATAAAATATGGTTTGTCTTACGGAATCTCGTTTTCTCACTATAGTCTCGGCAAATTTCTTAAATGTCTTCAGACTCTAAGCGTCCCAAAATGTAATTTTCTATGTAGATAATGCATTCAATATGTCTTGTTTAAGACTCTATCTCAGAGAATTTTTTACTGCTTCAGAACAGAGAAAGATCGTTCGCCATTTGCATTGGTCAGACATCATTAGAGTCTTAAAATAATCTCATTTATAAATACATTTTCTATAACGAAATTTTTTTAAAAAATAATATCCTCCGAATTACCATTTCTAAACCCTTTTTCGTACGGGTTCTATATTTTTTTATACCGAACGAGATGACTAGTAATGAAAACTGATTTTTTTACACGTAAAATATTATATATAATTATTTCAGTTAACAACTAATTTATAATAGAGAAAATTATTTTGAAATCAGTTATTTACCATAATTGAAAATACTTTCAATTAATAAAGTAATGTTAGAACCCCCTATTATTATTTATACTAGTGGTGCTACAGACTTTCTCGTACTTGTTAGTTGCCTACTTTCTTTTCTCTGACCTACCTTTTCGGACTTCCCACATACTGTTGCCAACTGCAATATATCGCCGCCCGAAGTTTTCTGTTTCCGAATGGTAGAACTGAAATATTACTATAAGAATAATATAAAAGATTAAAAGCTCGTTAGAAAAGGCAATTTTCGTTTGAAAAATTTGGAGCCGTTTTTAAGAAAATAACGTTTAAACCCTCCCTCCCGAAAATTGGCATGTGCGCCAATGTACGCGAGATGTACGCGCAAACGTACCCGGAGTGCTCATGGAGTCATATAAAAATATCTCTAGTGTACGGGATGTGCACAAGATCTTGCCACGATATCCATTTTGGTGAACTAATTGCATACTTTGCACCAACATAGCGCATCAAGATTTCTTCGTTCAAGAACAGGGACAGCTACCTTTGATTATAGTTTATTGAATGGTACCCCAGGTGTTTCATTAGAATTAAAAAATTCAACAGTAGAATGCATGCATTAAACATTATGAAAGGCAACGTCTATTGAAATATATGTTTTATTTTCACCAATCAACATTTTCATGATCTTTAAATTGACAGAATCCACATACTACCTTGTTGGAGTGAATATTGCTCGTTAAGGAAAACAGTTTTAGTCAGAATCTACATAGTGAGCAAATGAGATTCTGCCTTCACCATCAACTTGCGCATTTTTCTTTTTCATATTTTAGAAATAAAAAGAAAATGTACGTCATGCTAAATCATTATAAATATGTACTCCCATATTTTAATTGCAATGTTTTGGAAGATTTCTTATAGAACCATTTATGTACTTCTGGCAACAAATAATTGCTTATGCTTGTATCAAAATATGAAAACATCTCGGTTTAGAAAAACACGAACCGGTAAGTAGCTTCATTTATGCTTTGTGTATTTCTGATGAGAAATAATACTTCACCTTTCTATCGAAATAATTATTAACACAGAGTTCTTGCAAGTCGTAGATTTGAAAGGCGTAACACGACAATTCTGGGAGAAATTGTACTGCTCATGCGGCGGCATCAAATGACGGGATTTCGATTGACGGATCGCATCATTCTCCCTCTTTTGACGTCTACGACAAATGTGATCATAACATATTGCGTAAAGTATACCCTTACTAATAACAATTGAAATCAACACTAGCAGACAACGAGCATGGAAGTAATGAAAAATTCAATATACGTACTGTCAATATAATATGGCAGGGATTTCATTGTTAATTTTTCCTCAAGTTAATTCAAATATATTAGGAATAAACTGACGCAATTATTTAGGATTTGGAGGTTATGTATATAGCGAGGCTACTTTGATTGTCTCGAAATTGTAGTTTGCAAAAACTATTTTTCTGAACAGTGGCGTAGGTAGAGGGGGGCAAGGAGGGCGATGCGCCCCGGATGATACCAATTATAAAATTATATAGTTCGATTTACATAATTTTAATGGTTTATTTACAAATTATATATATGCATGTAATTTAATAGTAACAATATTAAAACATACATACTAAAGAATCAAAGAAAAATAATGTAAAGAAAAACGCGAAACTAAAAGCAGTGAAACCCTGCTCTTCAGTGGTTCAATAGTCACGATTTCGGCGATTACTTTATCTAATCTTATCGTTAGTATTGTGACATACCAATATGTCACTGAATATGGGACAATATTTATTATAAATGGCGTCAATTAAAGGGAATAAATTATATGAATATGCTAGCATAGCAACGGTAAGCGAGCCGTCGTCAAGGTCAACATATTCATGCAGTGACAATCGCGGAGACGGCTAGTTAATTTTATATAGAATTCTGGGATTGGCCGAAAAAGCAGTGACAGTCGTGAAGACGGCTAGTTCGTTTTCAGAAATTTAGAGATTGGCAGGTACGAAAGTACATCAAATGTTATCTGCAAATAAACAATCGAAATTAAGAACCGAGCTTTGCAGGGATGAAAGAATTTCATTCTGATTGATGCCGTGCTCGTGAACGGATCGTGCTCCAATTAATGTTAGGAGTTTTTTTTCTTTGGGGACTTGTAAGCATCTACTAGGGAATGGATATTGAGAGAAATCAAAATTGGAACTTTAAGTGTGACAGTGGAGCATAAAATATTTCATGTGAACGGGTTGGAGGGACATTGAGGGCTTGGGCGAAGTTGTCAGTGATTGGAAATGATAGCAGCAAATAGTTTGTTGATCTGATAAACGGTGATTGAAGTGTGCTTCCGAGAAAAGAAGAGAGAAGATGGTGTCTGGACCTGAGGATGGCGGCGTCGGAGATGGATAAAGATGGCCGAAAAAGCGCGCGAAGACATAAGGTTGGAACGGTCATGACAAACATTTAATTTTTATATTGGGTAAAGTTATTCAATATAAACAATTGTTTTAAATTGTTTAATAAATTTCCACGTTTTTGTGACATGAATATATGATTTTTCATTGAGCCAATTCAAGCAATGAAGTAGCAAGATAAAAAGATATTTGCTTTTCAGATTCCTCGGTCGAGTTTTTTTGAGTAAATTGCAATTTATTTAAAAATGGCGCACCAACTGGGCTCGATTTTCTTTTAAATTAGTCAGATTATTTCCAATGGCGCATCAACTGGTGGTGAATTTCTTTTAAATCAGTCAGATTATTTCAGTATAGATAAAATAATGTACCAATTATCTTTAATATTGTGCAAATACACTTGTATTTTTATTAAATAATGTATAAACTATTCAGATAAAGATGTATTTCATTTAGGGGGAGACACCATTAGTTTTTTTCCCGGGTAACACCAACATAAGCAACGCCACTGCTTCTAATGATACGTTATTTCCGAATTGTATAGTTTGCTACCATAAAAAGTTTGGAATAGAAAATGAGAGATCTCAGAGTGCTAAAGATTCGAAAGCATCCTTTGCCATGATTTTGAGGTCCAGCAAAGTCATCGGTCAAAAGTCAGTCACAAGTAGTTCACTGTCTGGGTCCATGGTATGGGGATGTTATTGATGCTGCTGAGAGGCAAATTATACGTTTACAGAAGAGTCGAAAAAATGATGGCATTATATTTAGTTCCAAAATTTTTCATTTGGGTACAAAATAGTTCAAAATTAGTACTAAATAATGACATTTTTAGTTCTTTGATATCATGCAATTTCATTGGTGGTGTTGCTAATTTTACGGTAGGTGAACGCCCGCAAAAGTATACATTTTTTATTTTGATGTTGTGCATCAGTTCAAAATTTTGAGTTTGGGTTTTAAAATTAGTTTAATATTAGTACAAAATTGCGGTATTTTTAGTTTTTTGATATCATCAAATTTCTTGGGTGCTGTTGCTAATTTTACGGTAGGTGAACGCTCGCCAAGGTATACATTTTTTATTTTGATGTTGTGCATAGTTCAAAATTTTTGAATTTGGGTTAAAATTAGTTTAATATTAGTACACAATGATGGTATTTTTAGTTTTTCGATATCATTGATTTTCATTGGTGGTGTTGCTAACTTTACGGTAGGTGAACCCCCGCAAACGTATACATTTTTTATTTTGATGTTGTGCACGAGTTCAAAATTTTTGAATTTGGGTTAAAATTACTTTAAAATTAGTACAAAATTGTGGAATACTCTTTTTTAATTTTCTGATAAGTGGGTATGCTAACTATACGGACATCTCCGTGGCTCTCTGTTGAGCTTGCAGATGTGTTCGCGTGCGTACGAGCCGACGCACTGGAATAAGCGCCGCCAGCCACGGAATGTCAGGCTTTTTCTTGTGGATTTATTGGATCTGTGCGTGTTATTTGTGAGTGATAGCTATTTTTGTGTGCACTGTCATTTGTGCTACATAACGGTATAATACTGTGCTGTGGCAGAAAATACATTTATAATTGAGGATATTAAAAAAAATTCAATTGTACTCTTGTGGAGAAAAGTGAATTATTCGTCTAGGGAAGCCTGTTCCAAAACATGTCTTCAGGGGTTTGCGCAAAGAAAAGGGAAGGGAGCATTTCCGCCACCTCAAAATAAGAAAACACCAGTTGGTTAGTAGGAAACAGGAAACTAATAATTTATTTTGCTGGGTCATGATCAGTGTTTTCCCATGTTCGTAAAGTAAGGAATAAAGAATGCTATAACAATTAGCACAGTCTCTCAAAAACAATCACAAAAATGATCGATAACAGAGTCATATGTGTCCACTTAATCAGCTGGCCAATTTTTGCAGTGTAAGCATTGAAACTTAAATTGATCAGATGTAACGCAACATAATTACACAGAACGAATAGAGTCGTATTAAAATGCCCGATTAACGCGACATTTTTTTTCCAATGCAGGAATTACCTTTCGGAAGGCATCGTAAAAATGAGTTGGTTAGCAAAGGCTGCGTTGATCGAACTTCTAAATTTGTTGAGTAAGTAATTCCTTACAACAATACTAAAAATTTGTCAAAACATTTAAAAGGCACTTGTAACAATTAAAAATGATTTGATTTTTGCAATTAGTAATTTCTTGAGTAAATCTGTTAAAGAAAACATTTCCATGGCCCAACATGTTGCAATTGTTTTAGATGAAATGTAAATATAGATAATATAGGTAAATAAAGATAAAATATTGTCATTGATCAGATTGTCGTGAGAGAGAGAGGGGGGGCAGTGCGAAGGAAGCTTCTTAAAGAGTAGTGAGTGTGGCCAAATAAGCACGAATAATAGTGTCTCTTATACGGGCTGCAGCGTTCATTAGGTTCCGAAAGAGAACTTACGAGTATTTACGACATGTTTATACATTTATAGTATTAATAAAGTAAATATTAATATTAATATAGTATAGTATAGTGTAGTATTAATACACAAATATTATTATTATTATTATTATTATTATTATTAATAATAATAATAATAATAATAATAATAATAATAATAATAATAATAACAACAACAACAACAACCACAACATAATAATAATAATGTCTTTTTGATATAATGATGTAATTTAAAACGTAGACAACTGAACAAATTTTTGTTTTGTCTTCCAAAGCAGGCTCCTAATCGCACTCTTGCTATTGACAGAGTTTACCCAGTCAAATTTTTCACCGCACGCCCCTGTGTGTCAAATATCTTTCACAGTGTAATGTCGGCCAATGGCAGTCGGCCGTTGAAGTACCAACCGTTGCCGACAGATCGCAGAGTACGTCGCTCATTTTACTGGGACAAATCGCCCGTTTTTGTATGATACCCGATTCAACCTGATATCCATCTAGAAAGGCGAGTCAAACATTACGATCATAAAATTATATTATTCTTAATTCACAGCGAAATTAGTACGGGAACGCCTTCACAATGCTTAGCAACTAAAGATTTGCACTTCTATTAACTCGAACGATCTATGATATCTAATGACATAATTTGGGGGCGGAGTTTCATGACATAAAAACTCTCCAAAAATGATCTATAAAATGCTTTAAAAAGTTTTTGAAATGCCCTAAAAGCAAAGAAATATAACGTAAACATCTTTATGAACACTAGTTTAGACGAACAACACAAGCTGAGGTAATCGAGGCCGCTTCTTTTCGTTCAAGAGAACTCAACTTGCAAACGTTTGTTTTAGACTGTTCTATACGAGGAAATTTCTGTCCTTATATATCGCGAAATCGACCCGACCGGCAATGAATGGTTGATAGACGTCACAGGACCCTTCGATTACATACGCACAACGGCCAACATTACAATTAATGAACGAAGAAATTGTATAGGCTATTCAGGAATTCTGAGGAGAACATTTGTTGCAACTCGTAAATATTATTTGTAGCAAGTACCAAAAAATGATGATAAAATGGATTAAATTTGCAAAAAATGTTTTCAATAAGACGAAAAAAAAGTAAAAAGTGGCTTATTATTTCAAATCGTCGAAAAATGCAAAAAAGTCACATAAAAACTAGATAATTTCTTTCTGTAATTGCAAAGGTGTGGATTTATAGGCACGAAAAATTAGAAATACGCAGGCAAAATAGGCATTTAAAATATAAAATAGGCATTTAAAAATGAAAAAGGGGCATATAAAAGTGTAAAATAGTCATTAAAAAGGAATATACATCTTCCTTATCCTTCTTTATCTATTTATGTAAGAAGGTTTAATGATATAGGTACCTTCATGGAATTTTTGCTTTCATCATTGTTTTGACAAACCCTCATAGAAAATCTCTTTTTTTGTTGGGCAATTAGGACAAAAAGGGCTGAATGTCATTAGCTACCTTTTTGCTTTCCATTAAATGCAAGCTGATACTCTAATGGTTTTTTTCACATTTAATTTAAACATAATTGAAAATATTGTATGATTTGTTTTAATCCCCATGCATAACACAAATGTTGTAACCAGTTACGATAACAAATATTTCTCGCATTATAACTGGAAACGTTTTTCAATTTGCAATTTTCAAAAATTCACAGATATCAACAAAAATGATATTTCTGCTATTATTTTCAACATTCCTTGTTCTATCTGTGCAAAAAAAACTAGGGCAAAATTTTGTAGTAGGTTTTGAGAATTTGTTTATGATTAGTCTTTAGTTTTAAGCAGAAATTTTGCAATAAACACTCGTATTTAAAAAAATTAAACATGACCTTTTTCAAAATCTGATATTTTTGACGAGTTTTCAATTCAGACAGAAATCTCTGTATTCAGTATTGTACTTTTGCAATGTTAACGTTTTGCAATATTCGAAAACACAGGGTTCGCGAGGAATGTATCAAGCACACATTTATATACCGTCCTTTGTTCAGAACGAGAAAAAAAAGAGTATTTTTTAATAAAAAAATGTTTAAAAATTGGAAGTAAAAATAATATTACTACATCAGCGATTTTGTATGTTTTTCATAATTCGAAGTACAGGCACTGTCATGGTGAAACGGAGTAGATTGATCGATAGTTGCATATTTCTTGTACTCTGCATGATAAAAAAGGTTAATTTTTAAATTTCTTTATTAAAGATATTTGCGTTTTGGTCAATAAATACGAGAATAGGCTACATTTAGGCATTTCAATATAAAATAGGGACTTATTAAAGAAATAGGCATTTATAGGCACCCTATGTTTTGTTTTCGAGAAACTTTGTCTGACATTATTTAAAGTACATGTACTCATTAATACAACAATGAGAAAAAAATCGCATCTAATGTGAGTAGTGATAGACACGAAAAAATTTAATTTTTGTAATTTTTTGAAATAAATATAGAGCAATATGGTGTTTATGTAATCGTATAGGGTACATTGGGGACTACGTCTACCAAATTTGAAAAAAAAATTGAGTCGTCTTGAGAAAACTTTGTTTTTGTTATTTTTATTGCAAATCTTGCACACAGTGTTACAGGAAAATTACTAAAATTTTTACAAAAATCTACATTACTTTATGAAAGAACTAGTTATGGACAACAGCTTTCAATTGAAGGAAATTTTTCTATCATCCATGAATTGAACTTTTGCAATTTTCGAAATTTTTGAGTTAACTGTGAAAACGGGCCCTATGCGATATTTTTACGTGTATTGGATTACATTCTTACAAGAAATTTAAAGATAAAATTAGGAGCCGTTTTCAAAAAAAATAATTAAAATTTCCGGGTTCTTCATGTATAGACCCTGCAAATTTTAAAGAATGTTTTTCAAAAATTCAAAACTTCAACTGGAACCATATGCCCAGGAATTCCTTTAATTTGAAAAAGATCGTACATGTGGCTCAGGCGCTAGTAGTGTTCACGGACTGAGGGACAGACAGACAGACGGGCGGACAGACGGGCGGACAGACGGACGGACAGACGGACGGACAGACGGACGGACAGACGGACGGGCAGACGGACGGACACACGGATGGACAGACGGACCGACGGACAGACGGACGGACAGACGGACAGAGAGACGGACGGACAGATATACGCGTGGACAGAAAGGCGGACGGGTAGACGGGGACGGACGATTGGGGACGGACGGACGATTGGAGGGACGGACGGACGGGCGGGTGAATGGACCGAAGTTTTGATAAAAAGAACAACACACACACACACACACACACACACACAACACACACACACACATCATGTGTGTGTTCAAAAAACAGGAGAGTACAGCAAAATTACGTTTATGGCATTTTTAAAAGAGCAATTAGTATTACATGTCGATAAAATTAGAGCCAATTTTGAGAAAATGACGTTTGAGCGTTTTAGAAAATGCGGAATTTTGAGCTCCTTTTAAAAGAAAAGTGTTTAGTTTTCGATAAACTTTATACGACCTTATTTAAAACACATGCACTCATAAATACAATAATGTAAACAAATTGCCGTTAATGTATATATTAAAGACTTGTGATACAAGTGAAATTTTTCTTTTGTAATTTAAAAAACAAACAAACAAAAGAAAAGAGCAACATCGCTTTTATGTTATCTTATTGAGTGCATTTAGCGCTATCCCTATCAAAATTTCAAGTAAAAATTTGGAGCTGTATTTGCAAAAATCTGCTCTTTGTAATTTTTTAAAAATTGCACTATAGCAAGAAACATACTAAAAATTTCAAAAATGTATACATGACGTTAATGAAAGAATTAATTTTGGATAACAAATTTCATTTGAAGAAAAACCTCTATCTTTAATTATATGCTTGTACGAAGACGCGGGAAATAATACAAACTTTCAAATTATGAAAATTCAGAGTGAAGCCTGAAAATCGGACTTATGACACCTTTACGAGTACATTTTCAACTATTCTTATAAGATATATAAAAAAAAAATTGGAGCCGTTTTAAAAAAAAATTGAAAATGCCCCAGGTTTTCATATAACCTGTACCTCCAAAAAAGATTCAACTAGTGCTAGATGAACAGGGGATTCTTCAATTTCGAAAAAATCCTCTGTATGTTTTAGGCGCTAGTAGTATTCGCAGACAGACGGACGGACGGTTTGAAAACAAAAAATCGGTTTCAGAGGACCCCAAATCATGAATTTTCCGATAAAATCTTGAAATCGATTTTCCGCAGCATTACTTAAACGTTCTCCATACTACGTAGATTTCTCCGTATTTCCGCACATATACGAGAAAGTAAAAAGCACCCATTTTGCACAATACAACTGCTTTTTTATTTTTGGCTTAATTTTTTACACAATTTTTTAAATAGAAATGTGAAGTTGTAAAACATTTCTAATAAAAGTTTATTTAATTACCACTAAAAGAAGATATAGTTTGTGTTTCTGCTTTAAACGTTTTTGAAGTTCATGCGAATTCAAAATATGGATGCGCCAAAAGTCGCGGATTTTCTCAAACAAAAAAAAAAAAAATATCTCTGAATTTATAAGCACAATATCAAAAATAAAAAAACCGGTTTCATTAATTTGATCATAGTAGACAAAAAAAATTATAATGACATCTGAGAAGACATGTTCAAATTGGTGTTCGATTTCACATGGAATTCCCTAGCCTTCAATGCATTATCTATTGAGTTGTTCTTTTGAAACTTTTGATCATAACCAGTTCGTTTTTCAACAGACAAGGTTGTAAATGACCATTCTGCACAATAAGTTGTGCATGGCAGAGCAAGAAATATGTTTCTTTGGAATTAATTTCCTGTACACAATTACAATGTTTGCTCTTCATACTAAGTAAGGGCGACAAAGTAAAAATGATCGTAATTGACCGGTTTACAATGCATAATTTCTGTATAAATCAGGTGGTTTAACAATTTGGCTTGATCTCGTAATATCCTGATGTTCAATTTTATAACAATACATTTACCAACCTCAACACCTTTTTGCTCAAAAACTGCTTTAAAATCTCTTTTCATATGTATCTAAGGATAATTAAAAAGTAGTTCTAGTCTTATTGAAGGAGAACTCTCTATTTTTGTGAGTTGCAAAATTAACATTTGAAAACTACAAAATTGAAGATGAAGATTTTTGGTTTAAACAAAATCTACTCTAAGAAAATTAGCTCTTTAGAAAAGGTGTTATTTGGAGAAAACTAATGTAATTTGTGCTTGAAGTAATGCAATTTATAAAGAAAATACTTAAAAGAATGTGCAAGTCTCGGTTTTATTGAACCTTCTGAAGTTTTAAAAATTGTTTGATATGTTGTAGCATCACTAGTTCTGTTTGAATTCATATGATCTAGAACAAGACTTTTCCTAGTAAACTTTATGATTACCCTGGGAAGTAATACAACTTCAAAGGGGGGCAATAATGATCAAGATGTTGATTAGGGTCCTGAGCCTCTCATAAACGTGCTTCCTCAATGCACTATTAACTAATGTGTGTCCATTTAACCCAAAAGTTCTCAAAAGGGTCGATAACAACTACCTTTTGAAGCATATTATTTCTCAGCATTTTGAGGTATACCAATCTATTTCATTTAAAAACTAATGTGTTCATTATTATTAACTCATCTCTAAACATCAAATATGGATTTATCAAATCTAAAACTTGCTATTTCTCCCTTGGCTATCCATTTATTATGAAGATATTTAGCAGTTGCATTTGTGCATGAGATTCTGAATCATTAACAATTTCATTTGTTATCTAGTGCACAGTGGCTTGTCTTTAATGTATGCTCACGATTAAGGATCTGCCAGAAAAAGTTCCTTCTCAGGTTTATACATAACAATAACATCAAATGGTTGTATGCTCAATGTAATTTATTGCAATCTAGCAGGGCGGTCATTTAATATTTTTTGAAGTATTATTTCTGAAGGTTTGTGATCACTTTCAAACACAATATGCTTCCCAAAATTATAATCATTTTTTTCATGCACAAGCTGACCCAAGAGCTTTCTTTTCAATCTGAACATATCGTTCCACCTCAGTCAAATTTTACTCATAGAGCACACACACATTTGCCTATGACTTAACTAGCACAAAACACTGGCAATTTGTCTTCTAATAATACACAACCCAGACCATTTTGAGATGAATCAACATTCAATGTTAATACTGTTTTTTAATATAAAACTTTAATTCTGTTTTTTCTATCTAAATGTTTTCAATTCTATGAATGCCTTTTACATGCAGCTATCCTAATTTCATATAACATTTTTTTAAATTAAATTTCTCAATTTGAAGGTTGATACTGATAGCTTTGGAATAAATGTACTCACATATGTTATCATGCATTAAACATTTTTTATTCAGATTTATTTGAGGGATTTTGCATTTCTACAAAAGAAATTTTTTTTATCAGGTTCATTAAGTTTTGGAGAACATAAGGCCTAAATCTTTAACCTGAGTGCCATTTTATATCTTTTCTTGATCTAACATTTTTTCTTACTCTAGGACAATAAAAAAACTCTTCCCTATTTTTTTTATATGTTCTAATTTATACTTTCCCCTCACCAAAATATCATATATACTAACATTAACTCCCTCCAAATTTCTGAAAATTTCCTGAGAACAATATTGTAATCTTTAAGAGCCAAAGAAATACTTTGCAACATTGTTTTAAATTTAAACTAAACTGTAAATTAAATAAATTCAGATGACCTTGCAGGTAATTTAATTTGCCCAATCTGCATCAAACATATTAACTTCTGTTGCCTCTGGCAGTTGAGCACAAATTAGTTCAAAGTTTGAAATGTTAAAATCCTCTCTCCTTATATTTCTATTGAGACACTGTGGATCCTGATGAGTCATTATGTCTTCAAGAAGTGTTCCACTGACATTGCTTGAGCCACTGATATGTGCGTTACATAAAATGGAAAAAACAAGTATTAGGAGATAGAGTAGTTGACCCAGCTGGGAAACCACACAATGATTGTTAACAGGGTCAGGTCAGGTCAGGGCTTACACATTAATTCGTTTAAAACAGTAATTAGTCTATAAAATATGTGGTACAACAGTTTTTTTATATCACATAACACAGAAGAAAAAATTTACTGATCAACATACAAATTTATTATATTTACATAACAGAGAAGGAAAGATTTACTATGATCAAAGTACGCTTCTACTTGACATTGCGGAAATGAGAATAACTGAAGTGGAAAAGGTGTGTGTTATTGATATCAGTATGCACAAATGAGACATTTCAATGTGTACTTGAGTTAATTACGTAAGTACTGCATATAAGGTATAGATTGAAAGCAGATATTATGTTTATCTGTCATATCCATATGTTGTATGTTCCCAAAAATGTCTAAAACATAGGCTTATATCACAATATATTAAAAATTTGGTACAAAAATATTTATCTTAATCTGTGTTTGTGTAAGGTGAATCAGAGTTTTTAACTGGAAGTCAGTGTATAAAGTATAAAATTCCAAGTCCAACGTATAAAATTATATTTAATACTGTTTTTTTATACTAGGGAATGAATGTACAAAAAAACATGTTGGCATATATTCTAGCTGTTTAGAAATGTTTCATGTTTTGACTACACTGTCTCAAATGAAATCCAGGGATAATAATGAAACATGTATTACTTTACACTGCAGGCCACAGGTACAGTACATATAACACTACTAAAAATTATATCAAAAACCTAGATAATTTAATTTCAAACACCTACATATATTAATTCTGTTGTATCTATGTATACTTATTATTACACTGAAAGAATCATTGTTTTTCAAATAACTGCATTTTCGGTAGCAATAGAAGATAAAAAAAACCTCAAGTTCAGGGCAATACAGCAACCAATAACAGAATATATTCTTCTTTGTCTTCACTACCTGGTGCAAGTCCAGTACATTACGCAACAACACAATAAAATATTACTGCAACTTCTTTGAGTTTTTCTCACAGAATTAGGATTGTACAGAGAGAAAATAAGAAAATAAATAAACTTTTAAAAATTAACATATCAAATCCTAGTACCAGAAATTCATATAATTTCCTTTTAAATTTAAGTGTTACTTTCTCTAGTAGAATACTATTAAAAATTGCATAGGAATGTCAGTTTCTCTCCTAATGCTAATGTATCTTCCATCAATTTGGCTCAATAGTATAGTGTTGGAAAGGAGACAGTTTTAATTGCACTTGTGCTGAAATTAAATAACCTACATTTAATATTTTGCAATCTAAAGATTAAAATAATTAAAGATAGTGAAGAAATCATCTGTAATTCAGTTAAGTCAACATTTACTTATTAGTATATTGGTTCAAAATTCTTTTAGGAATTCAAATAAGATTAGTTTAGATAAGCATTTTATTAACTACAAAAATTAGTATTACAGCCATTGACTTCCTTCTCTTTCATACAAGCACATTCTTACTCTTGAACAATGAAGCAAAAAATATCAAAACAATGTTAAATATCATAATTTCTGTAACGAGTTTAAAAAATACGAATTAAAAAAAAATACACATGAAGATTTGTCCCATCATTGAACTCCAAGATTAACATTATGATGAACAGTTCTATTTCAACACGTTTCTTCTTTCACATTTCCCTCCAGGTATGTTCATTTGCTTGAATTTCAAAACAAAGATTCATTACAACCTGTAATATTATCACTACAAACTTTAGTTTTATTTGATAGTTCTAAAACATGACTGTTTCATACATCTGTTTTTGGAGTGAGGCGACACAGGTATTTTCTTCAGAATCGTTCACGATTATAAGAAAATGTTCACTCAGTTTATGTAGAATGTTTTAAGTTCTGTCCATGGACGCCATCAGTAGGAATTGGTGTCTTTAATGTTTTAATTTGCAGGCACGCGGGTGTTTTCCCAATAGCGCCAGTTGAATAATTCTTCTCTCGTCGAACGTCACAAGATTAGCAACCCATCGAACCTTTTTCTTGTTCCTTTTCTTGGTATCACCGCCGACCAGACACTTATTGGTGTTAAATCTTTCGTAGGACCTTAAATAATACATTTTGTAAAATGTTTACACAAATTCAAACGTCACAATGTACGAAGTTTCTATTAGTTGATGGATTGTTAGGAAACACTGCTGTCGATAGTGTTTTTCGTGCCTCGATACGAGCATTGTTGTCTGAAAGAAATGAAAAGCATTTCCCGTTTAATTTAAAAAATAATTTTATAAATTTTTTTTTTATAATTGAAATGAAAAAAATGCATCAGCTGAATGATAAATTGTGCTAAAATAGGTGACGGCATTTTCATATTATTATTGATTCAACATTCATGAGAGTTAAAGATGGTATAATGTACATGTCGTAAACATGAATGAATAATTATGTAAATACAATTTAAATGTAATTTTCGCGCTCTTTCTGGTAATTTCCCGCGCATAAAAAGGAACTTCTTGTGAGAAAGTTATGTAATGCTGCGCGACAAAACCGCCATTTTCGCAGAAAAAGTCTTTTTCAGGGTCCTGGGAACGAAGGAGGGGAAAATCCAGGTGTTAAATTTAGAAAAAAATTTCCTCTGACACGTGGAATTGACAAAATCTGTTTGATGGGTCCTTGATACCGAAAAATCGATTGTCGGAAAAACGTTTGTGAGTCTGTCCACCTTTCTGTGAACAACGCTAGCGGCTACACCGTTCTTTAGCGTAAACCGTAGCGTAAACCCATTTTCTTCATAATTGATATTCCCCAATCGATTGGGCTGATGTCGCGGCCATTGAATTTGAAACCGATATTTTTTAGAGTACTTTACATGAAGCCCCTGGGACATTTTCAAATTTTCAAAAAAGTGGCTCTAGGATTTGAATTAAATATTGTTGTTGGATAGTGTAAAGGACGTTTATGAGAATGTCTGAAGTCATGTTGGTTGAAAACTCTTTTTTTGTTTCGAAAATTGAAAAGGTTCGAAATTTTTCGACGTTTTCCTACAAATACAATTATGAAGATCCATTTTTTCTTAATGAAATGTGTTCATAAAAAAACGACTTCAAAGAAGGTTAAGTTAAAATTTTTGAAAATATGAGTATTTTTTTAGTAATTGGGCGTCCAACTTAGTCGCCCGCTCTAAATATCTGCCCTTCGTGATCATAATTTTACAGTTTTTGGAGGCAGTTGAATGCTACGTAAGTTAGAATGTGTATATATTGACTCATACTTCTTTGTTGGTTTCTTATATTAGAGCTTTTGTTGTACGTTTACAAATTAATACGTTAGAAATGATTTAAAACCTATTTGAAGTAATTATGAACCAAAGATTCCTAGTCTTCAGTCGTCCGCACCCAATATAGCAGTTGGATGCTACGTCAGTTAGAATTTTTATATTGTTTTATATTTCATTATCCCATACATTATATTTACATACTATTCATGTTATTTCATTTAAAAATAGCGTCTTTTATTTGTGTTAAATGTGAAAACGAGTTAAATGTGAAAACGAATAGATGAGCGGTCATTGTTGGTTAGTGTAATTCATTGTTGTAACGCCGAACAGAATAGAAGGCGATAATGACGGCTCCCTTTTGTTCGCAGTAATATAAACTAATACCTTTATATATTTATAGAATATTAAATACTATAGTGTTTAATAATTACTATTATATATTTTTCTATCGATTTGCATTTGTTTGCCAACGCTTCAGTAACGTATTATTCATTAACATTTCATTATTATTTTACTTTCTCGCATACTGCTTACGAAGAATATCGTAAGGCTAAAAAAATCATCCGATATTTTCGTGAATTCATTGCATACGATTTACAATGAATTCAATGGCAAAACATATTTTCAATTAAAGTTTTGAATACACATTCTATTCCTAGAAACTATTTAATTTTCGCACCAAATGTTCTAAGATTTAAAATGAGTTTTCCAAAAAACGATGACTGAGATGAGGTAATTCGGAGAGATTGTGGTATAAATAGTATTACATACCCATACCTAATGACAAGAAAGTGCGTGCTGTTTTAGCATTACTAGCTTTTCGGGATGTATTGAGACTTCAAATGAGCATTGTTATGTTGTTTGTACCTTGTTTCTTGTATCGTCGAAAAGGTCTACATCGTCGAAAAGGTGAATCTTAGTTGTTGACTATTTCGAGGGGCAGAGGCGGAATTATTATTTGTTTAATTTTTTTAGAATAAATAAGTAAAAATAAATTACCGAACAAAATTGATTTAACGAGCAAAAAATTAGTTCCGTATTATAAATCATCTTTCAAGTATATTGCTTTTAAATTTACTTAGAAAATTAAGAGTTTAAGAAAATTAAGAGGCCTAAAATCACGAGTTATAACACTCGAATAAAAATATATAATGATTATATAAATTATTTCCATTCCTAGCGATCCTATGTATTTCAAATGCTGAAAAAGAGGTGCTTCTCACGAAACGTTTCGTGGGTCCACGGTGCGAAAAAAATGCAGAAAAAGTGTTATTTAACGGATTAAAAAAAATATATATATTTGCCTACGCAGCGAAACGTAGGGATTCGAAGAAGCACCGAATGATTGACATTTGTATGATCGGGCAGTTCTAGCATGAAAATGAAGTATGATAGAGACCAAAAACTGCGCATTTACAATTTTAGAATAAGTGGAAATATACTAGTGATGTTGTGCAAAACGGTTTATTATATTGTACATTGTAAGTTTTTCCATTATAATATGAGATATAATGTAACTAATGCATGATATTTGTTTAATGCCAAGTGTAAACTGAGAACAAATCAAATCTCTTATTTCAACTGAATATTTTCTGTTATGCTGTATGTTATTACAATAATTTCACCTTTCTGTTATTAAAAACGCTAATCTTGTTATTTTAATTATAATGTCGGTTACATTATTATAACAAAAAAGTTTCAATTTTTGAACAACATAACGATATTCATTACAAATTTATAAAAAAACTTAAATAAATGCACAGAACTGTTGCAGCCATTTTCAACGTGTATTTAAAGTCAATGTGAAGTAAAGATGGGAAAATGGTTAAATTTGTTGTTGTTTTTTTATCTACAGATCAGCAATCAAAACTAGTTGTGCTACGGAGTAGCTGAGACTTTCCCGTACTAGTTAGTTTTCTAATTTCTTTGGTCCGGGCAAGCTTTACAGTCTTGCCTTATCCTCTTGCCAGCTTCCAACTTTCCCAGCCCAAAGTTAATGTTTTTCAAAATTTTCTCAATTTTTCTGCTTCCTAATGTAGAATATTATTTTCAAAACATTAAAGAAGAGAAAATCTCGTCTAATAAGGAAACTTTTGTATAAAACTTTGGAGCCATTTTTGAGAAAAAAGTGTTACTGAAATTATGTTACGAAATTTGAAACTTATTCACAGAAATCTTTTGAGTCTTCGAAAATCTTCATTGGAAGTCTTTTGTTGCTCTTCCACCTACAAATGCAATACGTATACAAATTGATACGATCGATATACATTCATATAAAAGGCGTGATATTAAAAAAAAAACTTTTGTGTAATTCTTGAAAAAACAAAAGAATATATCAAAATGAACTTTTCGTCATAATAAATAGTGCAATTAACATTATCCGTACGAAAAGTGTGAAGAAAAAATTAGGAGCCTTTTTAGGAAATTCTTGTTTTTGTTATTTTTAAAATCGCAATATTGTACGCAATACAGCGCGAAAACTACAGTATTCGAAATTCAGTGTCACAGTAAAAATGAAGCTATACCGCCATTATAATCGTATTTCACTTATTCTTACAAGAAGTTTAAGAAAAAATTTCGAGCTATATTTGAGAACACGTTGAAAATATCCTTGGGGCTTCATGTAAAGTAGCCCCAAAATTAATGATTATTTTTCAGTATCGCAGAGCTTCAACTCAGGCCAGTTCGGCAGGGGTTTCTTCAATTTGAAAAAAATTCTACACATGGTTTAGGCGCTGGTGTTGTTCACATACACCACACGGAAGGGCGTTTTGCCGTCAATCGATTTGTTGATATCAAGGACCCACAAAACGTGGGTTCTGGCTATACCAGCTTTTAGAGGATTTTTTTTTTTTTTTTTGTAAATTCAGCAACCGAATTTATTTACTTTTTCGTTATCAAGGCTAGGCAATATGAGTTTTTCTGCCAAAAATTCTTGTTTTTTTCTCGCAGTATTACAAAATTTTCTTTCTACTGCTAATTTTTTTTCCGTTTGAATTTGGCGCTAAGAAAATATCAAACTTGTGCTAAAGAATAGCACAGATTTTCTCGTAGAGAAATTTTCATATTTCCGTGGTGTAGACTGGTTGTACGGTCTTGCCCCATTCTCTTGCCAGCTGCCATCTATCGCTGCCAAAAGTATATTTTTTGGACATTTTCTCTAGTTTTTGGTTTCGTAATAGTACAACCGAAATATTTATTTAAGAATATTAAATAAGAGTAAAACCTCCTTATATATGACAATTTTCATTGAAAAATTTAGAGGCGATTTTAGAAAATGGCGTTGTGTTATGTAGATGTGAAATTTAATATTTTTTCACAGAGAATTTTTCAGTTTTCGAAAAAATGTCCTTTAAAGACATTGGAGGCACATTAACTTACAAATGCAATAGTGTTTACAAATCGCTGGATGTGCGTATTAGTAGTGTGAAGTATTAAAAAGAGAGATATTAAAAAGAAATTATGTAAGTTTTGAAAAAACAAACATGTATTTTTTAGAAAACTGCGTTTGTGCCGTTCTTAAAATGTGAAATTTGAACTCATTTTAACAGAAAACTGTTGAGTTTTCGAGAAACTATATGTGACATTATTAAAGCATATCTACTGAGAAATACAATAATTAGTTCAAAAACTGCACAAATTGCCGCTTAGGTAAATATTAGGGACGTGAGACACATGTCAAAAAATTAAAATTTTGTTTTTGAAACATGTTTGAAAAAAATAGAGCAAATGGTGATAATCTTATCTTGTAGAGTGCGTTTAGCACTATCCCTACCAAAACTTGTTAATTTCTTGTTAAATTGATCAGATGTAACGCAACATAATTACACAGAACGAATAGAGTCGTATTAAAATGCCCGATTAACGCGACATTTTTTTCCATTGCAGGAATTACCTTTCGGAAGGCATCGTAAAAATGAGTTGGTTAGCAAAGGCTGTGTTAATCGAACTTCTAAATTTGTTGAGTAAGTATTTCCTTACAACAATACTAAAAATTTGTCAAAACGTTTAAAAGGCACTTGTAACAATTAAAAATGATTTGATTTTTGCAATTAGTAATTTCTTGAGTAAATTTGTTAAAGAAAACATTTCCATGTTGCAATTGTTTTAGATGAAATGTAAATGTAGATAATATAGGTAAATAAAGATAAAATATTGTCATTTATCAGATTGTCGTGAGAGAGGGGGGGCAGTGCGAAAGAAGCATCTTAAAGAGTCGTGAGTGTTGCCAAATAAGCACGAATAATAGTCTCTTATACGGGCTGCAGCGTTCATTACGTTCCGAAGGATAACTTACGAGTATTTACGACATGTTTATACATTTATAGTATTAATAAAGTAAATATTAATATTAATATAGTATAGTGCAGTATTAATACAGTAATATTAATATTATTATTATTAATAATAATAACAATAACAATAATAATAATAATAATAATAATAATAATAATAATAAAAATAATAACAACATAATAATAATGTCTTTTTGATATAATGATTTAATTTAAATCGTAGACAACTGAATAAATTTTCGTTTTGTCTTCCAAAGCAGGCTCCTAATCGCACTCTTGCTATTGACAGAGTTTACTCAGTCAAATTTTTCACCGCACGCCCCTGTGTGTCAAACATCTTTCACAGTGTAATGTCGGCCAATGGCAGTCGGCCGTTGAAGTACCAACCGTTGCCGACAGATCGCAGAGTACGTCCCTCATTTTACTGGGACTAATAGCGCGTTTTTTGTATGATACCCGATTCAGCCTGATGTCCATCTAGAAAGGCGAGTCAAACATTACGATCATACAATTATATTATTCTTAATTCACAGCGAAATTAGTACAGGAACTCCTTCACAATGCTTAGCAACTAAAGATTTGCACTTCTATTAACTCGAACGATCTATATCTAATGACATAATTTGGGGGCGGAGTTTAATGACATAAAACTCTCCAAAAATGATCTATAAAATGCTTTAAAAAGTTTTTGAAATGCCATAAAAGCAAAGAAATATAACGTAAACATTTTTATGAACACTAGTTTAGACGAACAACATAAGCTGAGGTAATCGAGGCCGCTTCTTTTCGTTCAAGAGAACTCAACTTGCAAACGTTTGTTTTAGACTGTTCTTTACGAGGAAATTTCTGTCTTTATATATCGCGAAATCGACCCGACCGGCAATGAATGGTTGATAGACGTCACAGGACCCTTCGATTACATACGCACAACGGCCAACATTACAATTAATGAACCAAGAAATTGTATAGGCTATTCAGGAATTCTGAGGAGAACATTTGTTGCAACTCGTAAATATTATTTGTAGCAAGTACCAAAAAATGATGATAAAATGGATTAAATTTGCAAAAAATGTTTTCAATAAGACGGAAAAAAGTAAAAAGTGGCTTATTATTTCAAATCGTCGAAAAATGCAAAAAATGTCACATAAAAATAGATAATTTCTTTCTGTAATTGCAAAGGTGTGGATTTATAGGCACGAAAAATTAGAAATACGCAGGCAAAATAGGCATTTAAAATATAAAATAGGCATTTGAAAATGAAAAAGGGGCATATAAAAGTGTAAAATAGGCATTAAAAAGGAATATACATCTTCCTTATCCTTCTTTATCTATGTATGTAGAAGGTTTAATAATATAGGTACCTTCATGGAATTTTTGCTTTCATCATTGTTTTGACAAACCCTCATAGAAACTCTCTTTTTTTGTTGTCCAATGAGGACAAAAAAGGCTGAATCTCAATAGCTACCTTTTTGCTTTCCATTGAATGCAAGCTGATACTCTAATGCTTTTTTCACATTTAATTTAAACATAATTGCAAACATTGTATGATTTGTTTTAATCCCCATGCATAACACAATTGTTGTAACCAGTTACGATAACAAATATTTCTCGCATTATAACTGGAAAATTTTTCAATTTGCAATTTTCAAAAATTCACAGATATCAACTAAAATGAAATTTCTGCTATTCTTTTCAACATTACTTGTTCTATCTGTGGAAAAAAAACTAGGGCAAAATTTTGTAGTAGGTTTTGAGAATTTGTTTATGATTAGCCTTTAGTTTTAAGCAGAAATTTTGCAATAAACACTCGTATTTAAAAAATTAAACCTTTTTCAAAATCTGATATTTTTGACCAGTTTTCCATTCAGACAGAAATCTCTGTATTCAGTATTGTACTTTTGCAATGTTAACGTTTTGCAATATTCGAAAACACTGGGTTCGCGAGGAATGTATCAAGCACACATTTATATACCGTCCTTTGTTCAGAACGAGAAAAAAAATTGAGTATAGTTTAATAAAAAAATGTTTAAAAATTCGAAGTAAAAATAATTTTACTACATCAGCGATTTTGTATGTTTTTCATAATTCGAAGTACAGGCACTGTCATGGTGAAACGGAGTAGATTGATCGATAGTTGCATATTTCTTGTACTCTGCATGATAAAAAAGGTTAATTTTTAAATTTCTTTATTAAAGATATTTGCGTTTTGGTCAATAAATACGAGAATAGGCTACATTTAGGCATTTCAACATAAAATAGGGACTTATTAAAGAAATAGGCATTTATAGGCACCCTAATATTTGCGTATAAAACTCCTAATGCCTCAAAATGAATAGGTAACCAAAAAATGCCTTTTGTATTGTAGGAAAAAATTAAAACCAAATAGGCAAAAATCATAACATAAGCTTAGTCATAACATAAAGTTAATCTCTACTAAAAATGATTGTTCAGAAATGAAAAGAAAAAAATGACATTTCATTAAAATCCGTCCCCTAGTTATAATTAAAACAATGTTGCGGAAGCATTAATTATGGGTAATAAATTCATTCAATGGAAGTGTATATTAAGTTCTTAAACTTTTGATAATATCTGTACTTTGGGCATAAACTATATGTCTATGTTTTGAAATTCAGTAGTTGGTAGTATATCAAAATTTATTGTACCTACAAGAGAAAACTTAAATGATAACGTACAGTTGGAAACGTCAAATCAATAAATGTAGATGGAATGCGGGTCATATCGAAACTCTCCCTCCTCTTCTAGAGTTATTATTCAACAATTACTCGGATTTTAAAAAGTGAATAGAATCATTCAAAGATCTACAATTAAATGACATTATGCAGAAAACATCCAAGCCATAAGAATCAATGCAGGGTGTCCGAGGAGGAAACGAAGAAAATTGGAGTATTAGCTCTTACTTGAATCTTAAGCATATTTGGTCTTATAAACTACTTGGATATTCTGAATGGATGAGCCAAAATATGCACTCTAAAGTTGGTTTGTAAAAACGTTTTCTGGACAAAAAATTTGCATTAAAGGTACTGACTTTCTCGTAGCAAATTTTTCTAATTTCTTTGTTGTGGAGTGGCTTTAAGGTCTTGCTCCATTCTCTGGCCAGCTGCCATCGCGCCCAAATATTTTTTTTCGACTTTTTCTCAACTTTTCTCATTTTTAATATTAGAACCGAATTATTAATTCAAGAGTATTAAAGACGAGTAATACTTCGTCCTAAATAGAAAATTTCATTGAAAAATTTGAAACCGTTTTTAAAAAAATGCGGTTAAGCATTATTGTAAATGAGAAATTTGAAGTTCTTATTCACAGCAAGCTTTTGTGCTTTGGAAAAACTTTATTTGGAGTCATTTGAAACACATCCACTCACAAATGCCATAATGTATACAAATTGACGGAAATATGCATATGAACGGTGGCAAAAATATTTCAAAAAAATTACAATTGTATAGATAAAAAACGAAAACACACTATGCACTTTACGTCTTATTAAACAGCGCCGTTAGCAGTATCTATTTGAAAAGTTGGAAAACAAATTGGAGCCATTTTTGAGAAAATGGCGTTTGAGCGTTTCTGAAAATGCGCAACCCTGAGTTTAGTTTAAGGTAACACTGTTTTCTTCTTCTTTCTAGGGTTTTTATCCAGAACGCGAGGCCCTCCGCGACAACACAAGGACAATACAAAGACAAGGGACAAACAACCATGCCCAAGGCGGGACTCGAACCCGCGACCCTTCGGACCGAAGCGCTGAGACGGTACTCGCTCTTAGCCACCTCGGCCATCCAGTTTGGCGGAACACTGTTTTGTTTTCGAGAAACTTTGACATTATTTAAAGTGCATGTACATATTAATACAACAATGAGAAAAAAATCGCATCTAATGTGAGTAGTGATAGACACGAAAAAATTTAATTTTTGTAATTTTTTGAAATAAATATAGAACAATATGGTGTTTATGTAATCGTATAGGGTACATTGGGGACTACGTCTACCAAATTTGAAAAAAAATTGAGCCGTCTTGAGAAAACTTTGTTTTTGTTATTTTTATTGCAAATCTTGCACACAGTGTTACAGGAAAATTACTAAAACTTTTACAAAAATCTACATTACGTTTATGAAAGAACTAGTTATGGACAACAGCTTTCAATTGAAGGAAATTTTTCTATTATCCATGAATTGAACTTTTGCAATTTTCGAAATTTTTGAGTTAACTGTGAAAACGGGCCCTATGCCATTTTTTACGTGTATTGGATTCTATTCTTACAAGAAATTTAAAGATAAAATTAGGAGCCGTTTTCAAAAAAAAAAAATTCCGGGTTCTTCATGTATAGGCCCGGCAAATTCTAAAGAATGTTTTTCAAAAATTCAAAACTTCAAATGGAACCATATGCCCAGGAATTCCTTTAATTTGAAAAAGATCGTACATGTGGCTCAGGCGCTAGTAGTGTTCACGGACTGAGGGACAGACGGACAGACGGGCGGACAGACAGGCGGACAGACGGACGGACAGACGGACGGACAGACGGACGGACAGACGGACGGGCAGACGGACGGACACGCGAATGGACAGACGGACAGACGGACGGACAGACGGACAGACGGACAGAGAGACGGACGGACAGATATACGCGTGGACAGAAAGGCGGACGGGTAGACGGATGGACGAACAGACGGATGGACAGACGGACGATTGGAGGGACGGACGGACGGGCGGGTGAATGGACCGAAGTTTTGATAAAAAGAACAACACTTTTTCGTTATCAGCGTTGTAAAACGTATCTGCGGTCCCTTCAGCGCAGTGCTAACCAAGTTGACGATTTTCCCCATCAATGATTTGATACAGGGTTGCTTCCACACCTAGATCACTGCTATGTGTTTGTAGGTATATGTTCTGCGCGAAATCGGGATGCAAAATCCTGCATGTACGCAAAACCATGTACTTCAAATCGTCAAAGACCTTTTGATGGCGTTCCTTCACTCCCATATTTTATCCTTCCGCAGCATTTGGTACAAAGGTGCCATTATCAGGGCATAATTGTAACAGAATCTGCTAAAGTAATTAAAAACCTTCAAAACTCTCCTGAGTTTCGGCCGGGGTATGGCTTCGATCTCTTCAATCCTGTCCACCCCGATTTTGATTCCTTCTTTTGTGATTTCATATCCGAGAAATTTTATTTGTGGTGTAAAAAAATGCGATTTCTCGAGATTTAATACCAGGTTATTTTCAATCAATAGTTTCAATACCTTTTGCAATGCTTCAAGGTGACGTTCAAAATTAGTTGAATGGATGATGACATCGTCGACATAAATGGTGGTGTCTTGCAACCCAGCATTTCTCATTATCTTGTCCAGACATTGAACCAGCGTGGCACCACTGCAGCGCAATCGGAGTGGGACGCGTTCAAAAAATATAGGTTAGCAGACGAATCCAGTATATTTCTGTAGTATTCTCTGTAGTTCTGTAGTTTCATTTGTCGCAGTTAAACATAAATCTATTATATCATTGTTTTCAATTAACTTTTCTTCATTTAATTTCAGCGGTGCGTTAATTTTTGCATTTCCACGCCCTATCAGAATGTTTGCGGATGTTGTATCGACAATTACATCATTCTCAACGAGAAAATCGATGCCTAGAATTACTGCGTACGTGAGTCCTCTTACGATGAGACATGGCGTGTCACACACTCTACTTCCTATTTCCAACGGCGCATATATTTGTTTTCGTATTTGGCTTGACTTGTTTCCAACCACAGTCGTAATTCGCGTACTCTTGATTGGCAATTGAGGTATTTCAATCTTCGAATCCCTGAACGCATTGTGGCCATGTTCCATACGACACCCACCGGTGGGTCACGCACGGAAATTACAGGATCCACGTTGTATTCAACCTGAACGCTGACCGATATGGGGTTCCTGCTCACATCGAACTGTGGCAGTCTCCCGATGTTGACGGCTGCTGTTGTTGATGTTTGTCAGCTCATTCTTCATTCTTCTCTTCTTTATTCTTACGTTTGTTTTGTTGCCTCGTTCGATTAGCCTTCTCTCCTTGTTTTGAAGTCCTGTCTTTCACTTCATTTCGAAATATTATCTACCGTAATGTCGTAGTTATTTAACAGGCGCTGGAATGACTCGATGTCTCGTGGTTCTATGCTTTTTATCAAGTTCTGAATGCCATACGAGCAATGTGTTGTTAACAAACAAATAATTTGTCATCCATAGGTGGCGAACATAACTTGAGCGCTGCAATTTTCCCCACAGCGTAATCGCGCATGCTACCTAACATAGCCTTATAGTACGAGTTCATTACCGTTATCTTGTAATTAAGCTGTATTTCCTCACTCCAATACCAGTTCAGAAATTTTATTTTAAACTCCTGTATTGTTTAAGAAAAGGGTTCTAGAGTTTCTAATAAAGTTCGGGCTTTTTTTCTAAAATTTTATACAATAAATGAGTTTATATTGCTCCGGTAAACGACTGAGTGCCATAAAACTATCTAATGCTTTTAAAAAGGAATATAAGTGTTCTTCTGGAGATCCCGAAAACTTTAAAGTAGGCGGCACGTTCATATTAAGAGGTTGGACCGAACCTACGGTGACAGGTGTGGTTCTTACCGTCTCTTGTAAGTCGTTTAGTATCGCTTGCACTTCCAAACGTTCTTGTTCGCCATCTTCCACCCGATCCGAAATTACTTTTAATTCTTCCACGACCTTGTCTTCCTGTTGCTTTGTGTGAGTTTCTACGAAGTCGGTTATGGAATCTATTCTAATATTGATTTCTTCACATTTATTTGGTACTGTTTCTATTTTCTCCGCCAGTTCTTCCAACTTCTGGTCAACTTCATTCTTCAACTCGGCCGCCCAGGTTTCCTGCGCGCGCTGATTAGCCTCGACCTTGTCGTTGACGGTGTTTATTTTCGTTGTCAAATCAGCAGCTAAAACGTGTTGTTCTTTCAACTCCACAGCTAACGCCTGGTTTCGTTGTTGAATATCTCGTTGTATTTCCTGCTTTAGCTCTACGCTTAATGCGTGATTTTGGTGTTGAACATTCTCTTGTTCTTTTTGAATGTCTTGTTGAACATTTTCTTGTATTTTTGAATATATTGTTATACATTTTCTTGTACGTTTTGAATTTTCGCGGCTACAATGTCTATTTTATTCGAGATGGTCGCATTGATATTCTCCAATAGTGCCCTCATTAAGTTTAGCATTGGGTCATTTGGATTGACTGGCGGGCATTCAACTTCACGCATGTCTCTGGGTTCTCGGTTCCGCAAGCTGATTGAGTGGGCGTTCCTTCTTCCCTCGGAAACTCCCTCACTTCGCGGTCCCGTTCCTCAGAACCTGATCTGAATCACGGCTTATTGGGTTTACTCCCGTTAACCCCCTAGATCCCATAAATATATCCAACATTGTGAGAGGTTGAATACCCATTTACAAAAAAATATTTACACAAACATTTATTTGTTCACCAAGTACCGTATCATCTACACAATTCACAGAAAGAAATATCGCTGAGGAAATCACAATACAACCTTGCAAAAACATATGAATGGTAGAGACACTTTTAAAAAAATCACAATACAAACTGCACTGAATAAAAAATCACTGCTCAAAAGAAATTCAACACAACACTGAACAACAATAATTCACTATTGTCCCAACCAGTCGTAACTTTTATGTATTCCACCTAAATATTGTTAGTCAAAAAGTTAAAGTTTTAAAAATTTAGCTCATAAATAGGGATAGTTTTAGATTAATAAACACGATTATTTTAATTGCAAAATGAAAGTCCTGAAACAGTAAGAAAACAAACTTCTTTAATACGATCCACAGTTGGGACTCATCAAACGCCGCACATGCATGCATAAAATGCATGCACATTACATGCATAAAAATTGCGTTCAACCTGTGCTTCGTAATTGCGATTGCCACACGCACAAACTGAATCGCATGAAAATTCCTTTCAAGAGAAATGCGCATTGCATGTACGCCGCTGACTGACGAAACACGCGTGTACAATGCTCTACTTATTGTCACCCGCGTGTGTGCTAAAAATGGGACGTTTATCAAGCCCCACGTTGGGCGCCAAAATATGCAACGGAACACACGTCGTCAATGCTCATACGACGCTCCGTGTATATTACAACTCTGTTTTGATCACGTGTCGTTAGCTCTAAGGGAATCCTGCACCGCGTGGACGTTACCGGCGTCGTCCGACAGTTCACTGTCGCCCCGAGGTCAGACCTGTCGAGTTGTTCTAATCTAATTGTATGTAGGAGACTTATATTGGAATCGCATTTTAGGAAGAATACTGAAAAAAATGATAGTGGCTCTGGTATACATAATAATATATTAACTCGAGTTAACACACAAATACAATAAAATGACTCTTTTCCAAGACCTACTCTAGAACACGAGATTCGCGTTCTCAACTGGACATTAAATGCAATTGTAACTGCCCTTTGATTTGTACAAGCTTAATTATTCTTTAAGATTGAATTCATAACTTTGCCCTATTGAACCATCTGGTTTGAGAATATCCTAGCTCCTGATTACGAAATAATCACAAAGTTCTAATTATTCTACCCTAAACTATTTACATTTCTTACACACTGATGAATTAAATTAGCCGTTTAAATAATTTACAATTTAAATCGGCCATACGAATCCTTGTTCACTAATTAACTTTACTTGCATTAATTCACAACAAAGAAAAACCTTATTCGAAGAACACGAATTATTCATTGGTTTTTAAATTACAATTATGATTTCAAATTAATTAGTTCAATTTCTCTGTTTTGTCTTTGATGCCTCTTCCACACACGGGTACTCACGCTTCTGCAATGGGAGACGTGTAGAATAACCTCGGCGGATGCTGCAGGAAAGTAGAATACTATACTACGGGATACTACGGCGGATACTACGGGAATGTAGAATAACCTCGGCGGATTCCCTGATCCTTTGAGCAAATGCTGACATGACCCCTTGTTTTGCTTCTGGACATGAATGTAACTTCATTATCTGTGCACGTCTTCTAGAATTCAGATGGAAATATAATTATTCAAATTATCGGTTCCATGTTGCCGCGTCAGGAAGTATTATTCCATGACGAAGGATATCCTGGATAAAAGCTCAAAATTTATTGCTGATTTATCCTTGGAAATAGATTTTATTACATCGGAGTTTTTTTAAAATTCAAGTAGTAAATGGCTTAGTGTAGGAATCACAAAATGTCTTTCTTAGAGACATTAAAAGGAACTGTATTCGTATCTTACGACAGGAGCTGTAAGCCTTGCTACATGGACGGGGAAGGCTATTTTGCATTAAAAATGTACCTCTTTCGAAGTCGATTTCAGTTGCCTTATTGGAAGAACGCTTTGAGAAGTATAAGTATTTTTCGTGTTCCAAAGTACGTCCGAGCCCAGTTTATATCAAGACGAATGAAGGCACCATATCATGATTTCCCATTCATGTGATAACTAATAAATTATCAAGATATTGATCCAGAAAGTAGAAAAACTGGTGAAAAAAATTCAAACCATCTCCGATACTTTATTCTCGTATTTCTAACGTTGTTTGAGAGTCTCCCAACGAAGGGTGAGGCAATAATGGCTCACAATTTTCTGTGAGCAGGCAAAGATGAAAAAAGTTGAGGACGTTGAGGAAAGAGGTGTTTAATTGATTCAGGATAATAAAAATTAGATCTCGGAATTTTAGACACAAGAGTTATGTTTTAGGCACATAAATAGGTAACAAAATTATTAAATTAGGCACTATTAGACAAGAGAAATGACGTTTTAGGCACTTACGAGGATATAAAATGACTAAACTAGGCAAAAAATTATACATGAAAAAATATTTGTTTCAGGCATCTAAAACTGATCACTAATGGTTTAAATGATGCACTTTTTTATTATGCAGGAAAGTCAGGGATTTTTACATTTACGTGAGAGTCTATAAGCGTATTATTTTATTCTTTTTCATAATTAGCTGTATAGTACATAATCAATATTTTCTGAAAATTTTCTACGGAAAGGTCGTGTCTTTTATCTATTAAAACCATTTTGAAATGTGAAAATGAACTGTTTACTAACACAGGTTTATAGGTGCAAACATACATTTAGTCACATTGCTCATGCGCACTTCTCCTGGAACTTACTCACTCCTCTCCTCAAAAAATTCTTGTAGCACACGACCCATTTAACCATTGGACCGTATTTTGTAAGCTTCGCCTTTTCAACAGTAGACTTTTGCCTGACCTGTGCCTTTCCTCGCCTGGATTACGAAGACGACGCGCCGAGTCGATAACACTCAACCTGTAACCAAGAACGGGTGCAATTGTCTAAGCAGTGCGCGCTGATTGGAGACGAGCGTGAAACATCCTTTCAGATAATATTCAAAACATCCAATCAGATAATATTTGCTTTTCGGGGAAGTATTTGCGTCTCTTCATTTTTATAATAGATTTTAAAAAATGACAATTAAAACGTGCTCATTCATCAAACTTACATATTTCAAAGAGTTTTAGGAAAAACATTAAAAAAGACATCAGTAGCCCTTTTAGAACATTTTAGGCTGTATTAAAAGCTTTCAGTAGATCTATTCTTTCATGGTTCATAAACATCTGCAATTATTTTCCTCAACATCCTAAAGGAACTAAATAGATATTTGTCCTAGAATACGAGTTCTAATAATACCATCACAAAAGGTGAAACTGACAACGTGGTTATGACAAAATGTTTATCGAAGATCGTAAAAAATACCTAATTGCTAAAAAATCCTCATTCCCAAAATGCCTGAATGACTCGGAAAAATTGGAGAAAGAAAAAAATTGTCTCTATGGATAATAGTTAACCGCTTTTTAATGGCATTATTCATTGCGTGTACTAAGTTCAGGCTTTAAAGTGTTTGGGGGTCGCCTGGAAATTGATCGATTTGTCTGAAATTTTCACTGATAATTTTCTTCTCAATTGAGATCGGGAGAGGAGTTTGGAGGAGAAAAACTTAAGTTTCAAAAAATTAGCTTATTGCCACCCTAACCACCACTTACCTTGAGCAACCAGTCGGGAGCTAGAGCTTCTCCCGGCTGGGGAGGTGCCTTGCTGGTGGAGGAATTGGGTTGGGAAAGCTCTCGCGTACCTGTGCTTGGCGGTCGCCTGTGAACATTGGCGACTGAACCGAAAATCAATTCACTGAAATGGATATTCTCCATTGATCTGTTACAGTCCGATTTATCCATGTATTCGTATATCCATACTTCCATTTATTCATATATCCATTTACACATTTATTAGATTATCCAGATATCTAACTATATATATATATATATATATATATATATATATATATATGGATATATATATATATATGGATATATATATATATATATATGGATATATATATATATATAATGGATATATATATATATATATATATATATATATATATATATATATATATATATATCCATTAATCCATTTACCCAGAAAAATGTTTTAATTAATTTTTTCAGACCCAAATCCAAACACAAAAAATAACAAAAAATTATTTCTCTTTTCTTAGAACCATGGAAAAGGCTTGAAACAATCTCAAACGTTTGTTTAAAAATTCTTTTCCCCTATTAGGTATCTTCTGCCAGCGTGGCACCGCCCCAGCCGGGACAAACTCTAAGCTCTCGATCGGTTCCTCGGTACGTGTGGAAGTGTAGTGCATGTGTGTAAGTAAGGGGTGAGGATAGGACAAGGAAGAGGAAGGAAAGATCGCGCGCGATCAGTGGCCCGTATGTTAGGGCTCTGCTCCGGCATTAGCCAGTGTTGATTGGAGAAACCATGGAAAACTACCGACCAGAGCAGCCGGCCGCTAGAATTCTCCTCCAGGCAGCGACAGAACTCGATCTTATTATCTATCAAGTGTCGAAAATCCCGCCACCGTCGGCACTCGAACCCACGATCTCCCGGTCAGAGGAACTGCAGGACAATAGTCACCAACTTCCGGGATATAACATTTACTATACAAACGAGACTAACAACCACATCAGCTTCAGCGCATGAGTATAATCGTTTAAGTCAATGTATCAGCAAAGTTAAAATATTTTCAGCATTCTTTGACCAGAAATCTGAATGTTCAATGAGCATACAGAAATAACTTAAGCCGAACTCAGGGAGCATTATAAAGGACAACACTTCAGCATTCACTATCCTTCAACAAATCCTTCATATTTTTAAAATTAAAGTGCAATTCTTCACGTCTGCATGAAATTCTCTTTCTTCATAGACTTCATTTATTCAAGATTCGTTGCCTGTGAGAGCTG
Organism: Teleogryllus oceanicus; assembly: GCA_964035755.1. Taxonomy (NCBI): domain Eukaryota; kingdom Metazoa; phylum Arthropoda; class Insecta; order Orthoptera; family Gryllidae; genus Teleogryllus; species Teleogryllus oceanicus. The sequence continues at coordinate 2,416,898 of CAXIVR010000001.1, forward strand.
CGAAAGGTATGTATACGATTGAAATATTGTAGGATACGATTTCCACAGATGGTCAATTGGTCTCACTGGTTCAACCTTTTTATTCCACCTTCAAAATTTCATTTTTTAATTTTCAGTGTGTCGGCCATTTAGGATTTCTTAACGTAGTACATCTTTTCGGTTGTGATTTTGAAGATTTTATTTTTATTCGCCTCAGAGCACAAATTTATTAAAAAATCTAAATGTTTTTATTAAGCATTTCTCTTAATTGTGAAGCAGTTTTGTTGATCGCGAATTGTACGGTATAATTCCCCAATCATTCTATATTTGCATTTTCCTTTGGGGAGTGGTCTATAACATAAAGTAGATGTAGTGGTGACACTTGCGGCATTCCTGCGTGCATAATTTTTTGATCACATACGAAGGTATTTATGTCAACTTCCCAATCCCAGACACGATTTCTTAATTCGATTCACATGGAAATAGAAGCCAAGAACAACTTTGAAGACAGTCATGACGATGCTTTGCGAGCCGGCGAACCGCGATGCTTTGAAGACTCGGGTTGGGCGGCCCCAAAGGGGGGGGGGCAAAGAGGGTCTGCGGGCGAGGGAGAGCCAGGCGATGCAGAGCGAGGCGGGGAGGCCGGTCGATGCCAACCGCCGAGGACTGGATCCAGCGGTGAAGGGATAAGCAGATCGCTTAATCGTCGAGCCGGGTCAACGTTAATCCTTATCCGCTCCCAGGGCGGCTGAATGCGGCCCGCTCGGGAGGGTCGACGCTCGGGGCCGCGCGCCCGCCCCGCGCCCGCCCCGCGCTACAAAGGCACATAGGATAATCTGCCATCTAGTACTGAGCTGCGATTCAATTCAGCGGGCCCACGGTCATGCACGCTGCGGATTACGCACAAACAGCGCGGCGCGGGGCGGGGCAAGCAGGGTCGGCCGGCACGGCGCACCTCATCTCGCGCGCTGCGTCGGGCAGAACCATCTGCCACGAAGGGAGCTGGGGCGGGGAGGAGGCAGGGGACGATCTGATTGGAAGGGGGGCGGCGACGGCCGTGGCTGCTTTGGTGGCGGTGGTGACAGTGGCGGCGATGGCGGCGATGGCGATGGCGGAGGCGCCGGCGGCAGTGGGACGAAGCCGGCCGTTGCTTTTCACTCCCTTCCTCACGCGAGCGCGAGTCGCCTCTCACACGTAAGCTTCACACTCATGTGCGTGGTGAGTGGCGAACGCATTGTGGGCGTAGGCCAGGGAAGAAGCTTTTCCCTGGACAGGTGATCACGTGGTGGTTTGCATGTGATATCCTCTGCGCGGAGAGTGGTAGGTATGATCTCGAGGGGTGAATGACGATGACAGGTAAATGATTATGGAAGCGATGACGATTCAAACGGTATATATGGCGTAATGACAAACCAACCACGCTATGTCAACTGGGAGAAAACACCTGAGCCGCAGACGACAACTTGCCTTCGCGGACTTGGACGCTGCTTCAACTCGAGCGGACTTCCTTCGGAGAGCTTCATTATATCGCGACGGTTATTTGTTTCTTTTCTTACGATGCCACAGATCACAGTTCGGACATTCACCTGCTGTTATAGGACGGGACCCTTCCGACATAAAGCGGTTGCGCCGTATCGGAATCACCACCAGGCCTTCCATACCATTCCACAACCCGGGGACAATCCATATGGGTCCACGGAGGAACCTAGAATAAATTGCAAAAGAATTATATATTTAAGAAAAATATATATTTAAAAACTAATATGCATCTCTTTAGCAACATATTTCAATCATTTCTGCAGGTATTTGTTAAATCATATTTAGTTTGCAAAGTATGAAAAAGGCATATATATTTTGAAGACTTTGCACTAGTTTTTCTTCCCGCTGGGTACAGAGTTTTTTTTTAAGAACTATTCCAACATCCACGAAGTTGCTCCGCTCTCATAACTAGTCTACTTCGACAGATAGTAAAATGAGATTTCAATGCATTTATGAGCAGGTCTATCTGTAAGAGAACGCCGTTTCCACGAAGCGATTATGCCTGGCGACGGTTTCCAATTCTATTTTAATCATCCGATAATCGATGGACGAAATTACTCCTAAAGTTATGAAAGGTTCAAAAAGATGAAACCACTCCTTCTCAAAACCAAGACGGAGAAGAAACTACGCTGGAGTCCGTCCTTTACCCCCTGC
>CAXIVR010000001.1:2419169-2438555 GCA_964035755.1 Teleogryllus oceanicus
TTTTCCTTTTTTTAAAAATATTGATGAACAGTTTGAACAAACACGTTTCTTCTTCCAAATTTCCCTCCAGGGATGTTCATTTGCTTGAATTTCCTAATTAACAATCATTACAACCAGATACCACTACAAACTTCATTTTAATTTGATAGATCTAAAACCTGTCTGTTTTGTACATCTGTTTTTGGAGTTGATGAGAGACAGGTATTTTCTTAACAGTCGTTCACAATTATAAGAAAAAGTACACTATATTTATGTAGAATATTTTAAGTTCTGTCCATGGACGCCATCAGTAGGAATTAGTGTCTTTAATGTTTTAATTTACAGGCAGCGGTTTTTTCCCCAGGGCGCCAGTTGAATATTCTTCTCTTCCGAACGTCACAAGATTAGCAACCCATCGAACCTTTTTCTTGATCCTTTTTCTTGGTATCGCCGCTGACCAGACACTTATTGGAGTTAAATCTTTCATAGGATCTTAAATAATACATTTTGCAAAATGTTTACACAAATTCAGACGTCACAATGTACGACGTTTCTATTAGTTGATAAATTGTTAGGAAACACTGCTATTGATAGTGTTTTTTTCATGCCTCGATGCGAGAATTGTTGTCTGAAAGAAATGAAAAGCATTTCCCGTTTAATTTAAATAATATGAATATTTTATGACGAAACTTTGTGATGAGAAGTGTAATCTAATATTCACCGTTCTTTTTTAAGAAATTGAAAGGAAAAAAAAAAAAAAAAAAAAAAAAAAATGCATCAGCTGAAAGATAAATTTTGTGCTAAAATAGTTGTCAGGAATTTTTATTATATTATTGATTCAACATTAATGAGAGCTTTCTTTCTGCTAATTTCTCATTAAAGCCGGGTTGAGCGATACAATAAAACGGAACGATTTGCTCACGACAAGATGCAAGTTTTTTCGGAAATCGGAGTGCTGTTCACATTAGGGTTTCACTCCAACCCGCTTCTCAAATCGTAGTCTAGTTTTTTGTTTTGTAGCGTTGTCTTTTGTGTGTTGTATCACGCAATGAGGAGATATTTGTGGTCTTTTTCTGCTTTTGCCTTGCAACAAGGTAAAGAAAAAAAAACCTAGAACAAAGTGTGTCGAAATTGGCTACTCAAAAGAAGTTTTTTCATGTGGAAGTGTTAACAGAATTAATGAGTGAACCTTCTGACTGGAGGAACTATTTGAGGATGGATGAAGATACGTACAAAGAGTTATTAGAGTTGGTTTCACCATGGATTAGAAGGCAAGACACCACAATGAGAAAATCCATATCTCCACATGAAAGACTTAGTGCTACATTGCGATTCCTTGCAACTGGACGAACGTACAAATATTTGGAATTTATAACACTTATTTCTAAACCGTCCTCTGTAAAGTAATACCTGAAAGTGCAATGGGTATACAAGGCACTGAAGAAATTTATCAAGGTAAGAGAACAAAACTTTTATTCCTTTTCTTCTTAACACTAAAACTTTACAATGGAAAAACCCCATATCTAAAGTATGAATATCTGAAATGGAGAACATTGAAAATATAAATTAGTTGTTAGGGCTGTATGATTCCCCAAAGTCTTTGGCACTACTCCCACTAGCACTGCAGCTAGAAGGGCAAGGTGAAACTGATGATTGATGAATGAACGGAACAGTTGTTGTTGTGGGTTAACAATCGGTTGCATCACTGAGACTTGGTGATCGTTGATAAATTAGGCGGCCGCTGAAATGCGGAATAGGATCAACGCCAATTCCGTGATTTTGCAATATATATTTAAAGATTCCATTCCATTCAAATAACACATCTGAAATCATTTTTGTGCAACTTACCTGACTAGATTTTAAGTTGCACAGTCGGTTGGCTACGTGTTTGCCAAAACGTCAAAAGGGTCATTTTCCCTTTACAGAATCGATTTTCTGTCCCAATTTTTCATGGTGTCTAGGTGGCTTGCTCCATTTGATTCAGTTTCTCTTACTGGGTCGAGAGTTCAAAAGTCTACGAACTCTGAAATTTGCTGAGTAGTTTGAAGTGTGTGGGTTTGTGTGTATCAACGTTTTCGCCAATATCCAGATTCAAATCTTCCTCAGTGTTATCAGCCTGAAAACAATTACTGCCATTCACCCAGCACAAGCATAATAAAACCCCTTACAACACAGAATAAGCCCACATAAACATCCAACACTGAAAACTAATTTTCTTCCTCTCCTCACTCCCATCCTCACTCTCCAAACAACAGCCAGTCTGGGGTAGCGAGAGGCTCCATTCCACCACCCTTCCGTTTTCTGTTTGCTGAACACGCCAACGCCAACGTTGCCCACTTCGAGGCATTGCAGGCCAATGGATCAAATCATATTTATCAAACTGTAGACAAGTAGTTACCCTCCAGCACATTAAAGAAAACAAAATATCCTCATACTACTCCTGCCCCCAGATGATAAATTGTGGAGTCACGCAAGGATCCATCCTCGGCCAATACTATTCCTGATATACATAAATGACATGCCTTGGCTTTTAAAAATAACAAAATAATTTTCTTTGCAGATGACATATGCATATCATCAGTAAAAACACAACAATTATTGAAACAAACTAAAATCTGCATGCACTAGTAAAACGGTTTCAAGGCAACAAACTGATCATAAACACCAGCAAGACAGTCTCTCTAAATTTCATGACCCCAATCCAAAGAAAACTCTCTAGCATTTTGTATAATATTTGAAAGGTGCGTTTTACCTTTCAACGATATTACATGAAACTTCCTTCGTCGGTCTAACAAACCAACAAAACCTAAAATGGAATGCTCACATTTGAAATCTTAATAAGAATCTCACCAAATCTTACAGCCATACACCCTTGGGTTAAGCTCCTCACTGTCAAGTTGAGACTCTTCGACAATGTATTTTGCAAATGTGCACTCACACTTTAAATATGGAATAATATTTTGAGAAATACCTGAAAGCTCTACACATTATTATCCAAAAGAATGCTACAAAAATGACCAGCACTCACAAGTGGTGTCTTGCCCTATTCAATAAATTAAGGTTTCTTCCAATATCATACATGTATATATTTGAAATAGTGGTCTACACAAAGAGGGTTTTCAGGAAAACAAAGACACTTTACTCTGAATTTGATGTACACATACAACACTTGTCCAAGGATAACCCAAAATGCCCATTCTGAAACTGCACTTAATTAGAAAAGTAATCCTAATAGAGGGCATTACACTACAACAAATTGAGCCATGATATTAATATAAACACAATACATGCATTTAAAAGTAAATTGAAAGCTTTCCTGCTTAACAACATGATCTACAGTGTGAAGGAATATACAAATCACACACCACTTCTCTTAAAGAAACATAAATAAAAACTCATCCCATGTGACTTTCTGTTTAATGTCGAATGTTTGAGCTGAAGGAAGAAAAAGAACTGGCATACTGTCCTGCCTGACTTAAATTGTGATGTAGAAGGAGAATGACAGGCCAATATTCCATTTCTTTAATCCAGAATTGGCTAGATACAGTAGGCATTCTGTTACACATGTGCTGTTAGTGGTACACCTATCTCCACCGCTTCCGTCCGCCGCGCCTCCTCCCTGCAGCCGCGTCTGTCGACCCTTCGGCTCGCGCCCTCCCCTGCTCCGCCCCCACACACGTCCGACCACCGCCTGCCTTCTTAAACGAACTGCCACTCCTAAAAACCGCAGAACTCGTTTTCCGCCCAGCAGCTACAAGGTACGACCGATTCAGTTTGCTTACGCATCTGCATACTTCTTTGTATATATTTGTAGATAATTTGTTTAATGTTTAATTTATATCTATTCGTAATTTCCAGTTTGACGATGATGCAGGATCGAAAGATCTTAAGCAGAAATATAAAAATCGATACAGACAAAATCTGTTTTATTTATTTGAATTAATAAGGTATCTACATCACCAACAGTCTAATTAATTTTATTATTATTTTCGCAGGTGAAAGAACTGAAATTGCTGACATATTCAATGAAAACGTTTCCCAAATTGGTAAGAAATTAATCTCAACTTTCCAAACAATAAAATACACCAAACAAACACTAATGTTACACAAATTGTAAATTCCATATTTTTATATGAAACCACCCCTCTGAAATTTTTAAATCATTAGACAAATTAAGAAAAAATCTCAGTAAGTCTGGACAACATCCCGTATTTTCTTATCAATCACAATGCTCAATGTATAGTGCAACCACTCCGCATATTTGCACTTATTCTCTAAAGCAAGCATATTCCCAGATGTATTCAAATGGCAGAAACTAAATCATTGTTTAAAAAGGGCATAGTTATGATCTAATTAACTACAGACCTATCTCACAGCTATCAGTTTTCAAAATTCTGGAAAAGCTTTTCAATGATAGACTCAAACATTTTCTCAATACAAATAATGTCGTTACAATTGCACAACATGGTTCAGGAGTAATAGATCCACAGACACAGCCACCTTTTCCTTTCTAAATGACATACTTTACACTAAATCAGAAGAAAATTCCATTGGCCTTTCTTAGATTGCTTGCAAAAGCCTTTAACATTATTGATCATCTCATACTTTTAACAAACTAGAAATTCTAGGATCTGAGGCACTGCAGGCAATGGATCAAATCATATTTATCAAACCATAGCCAACTAGTTACCTCCAGCACATTAAAGAAAACAAAATCTCCTCATACTACTCCTGCCTCAGATGATAAATTGTGAGTCCACAAGGATCCATCCTACAGCAAATACTATTCTGATATACATAAATGACATGCCTTGCTTTAAGAAATAACAAATAATTTTGTTTGCAGATGACATGCATTATCATCAAAGCAAATTCACAACAATCATTAGAAAATAAACTCAAAACCCTTGCATGCACTAGTAAATGGTTTCTAGACAACAACTCATCATAACCAGCAAAACAGTCTCTAAATTTCATGAATCCCCTGATCCAAGGAAAACTCTCTCAGCATTTGCTCATAACAATACCCTTTAACGATATCCCATGAAACTACCTTACTCAGTCTAACAATCCAAGAAAACCTGAAATGGAATGTTCACATTTCAAATCTTAATAAGAAGCTCACGAAATCTTGCTGTTGCTTATACACCCTCAGGTCAAGCTCCAAATTGAGACACTTGAACAATGTATTTTGCAAACGTGGACTCACACTTGAAATATGCAACATTATTTGGGGAAATGTCCTGAAGCTCTCGCACATTTATTATCCAAAAAGATACTTGAAAAGATACATGATATCTTTCAGAAGTCTTCCTTTTTGTTCATTTCTGCCATGGAGTGAGTCTCTGATTGTGTGATACTTTGCAGTTGCATAGTTATTCATTGCTTTAAGTGTTTTCAATTGGCATCTGAAAATACACGTCGCCTTGAATAGAATTTAACTGACTGCAAACTCGTTGCTCATTCAGTGTGCTGAATGGATACATTCTTTCCATTCCGCTGCTTCCTTCTCCTAAACCCTTCATACTCCGTTTTCACTTTCTTTAATATAGTACGCATGCAATATGGAGATATTCACCTCTTTTGTTCATCTCATGCGTTGGCTAGTTTGCCTTGATATGGGGAGGACCCACATTAACATATAATACAATAATATTACACACACAATAATACTATTATATTATTATTATTATTATTATTATTATTAACCTCAAAGCGAAAGCAAAACAGTTGCTCAAGAGTGGGATTACTGTGCTAGGTGACCGATTAAAAATAACTACCAGTTTTCTTCTGATCCCAACCTGAACCGCTTTCGCATTACTTCGGGTTGGGGCCTTTCTAATGGGCGTCACTACGTTTGTTATGTCTTATACGTTACTGTCGTCTAGACCCCCTTCGGTTTTCTTGCCCGCAGGACGTTTTCTAAAGTGGGAGATAGCGCCCAAGTCTTTTCTTTTTTCATCATGACTTCCACAGTGTTCTCTGGTGAGGCACCTGTCGTTTCCTCAGCCTATCACGTTCCTCTGTCCCAGTTGTGCACAGGAACATGGTGTGCAGTGCAATATTTACAGTAGGGTGATGTAACCTTTTCCATGAGGTAGAGGTAGTCTTCAAAATAGCCGTGGCCTGTCAGGAACTGGGAGAGGAAGAAATTCACTCACTAAACTCCGCTGCATTCATGGTGATAGTTGCTTGATGAGCCGGTGCGTCCACGTCCCTTTGGTCCCACAATTCCAGCGTTCCTGCCAGTGCTCCATTGTCCTTCTCGTTCCTCTTGTGTCGCTTTCGCCTCCCTTCGACTCGTTTATCTAGATTCGCTTGCGCTCCAGCGCAAGCAGGTCGATAGGTAGATCCAGCGATCACCAGGATATCGTCTCGGGGACTGTTCGGTAGAGCGCCACTCAGCGCTCCCCTACGCTGCACCGCTGTGATTCGTGTTCTGTATTTCGACATAGTCAGCACTTCAACCCACAATTCTGCTCCATATAATAGCGTTGACTGTACCAATGACATCCGAAAATTCCTTTATTCGGCCATTTGTCAGCATTCTTCCGTATATGAGGCCGGTTGACGTACCTCATCACCTGGTTTAGCTTGAGCTGAGCCAGCTTGACGCTCAGGCTTCTATAACTGCTGGTGTGTCGTTAGTATATCCGACCAGAGAATACTTCTGGCATCTGTCCCATAGGCTGTCATATATTGAGTTCAGAAATATAGGCCTAAGATCGATCCCCCATATGCTCTGAGCTCAGATGCCGTGTGTCAGAGACCAATTTCTGTGACAAATTTTTTAAACCCCAATCCCTGGGATCGTATCGACATCCGCGCACGGTTTTTTCCAATATTGGGTTTACTTTTCTTGATTGCGTTCTGGAGTATATTCCGCAGACTTCTGCCCCTGACAGCTCAGAAAACTCTGCAGAGTTTATTCTTCTGTGCGCACGCTGTGCTTTTCTGCAGGTCAGGCAATTTTTTTATTTCTGCTATTTCTTCCGTCCACCAATAGCCGGATGTTTTCTGTTTCTTCTCTTTTTAATGGGCGTAAAGATGTCGCATGCTTTAATGATAACGTAGACTGTGTTCTTGAACAAGTCATCAGGGTTAACGGTTCCTCCAGTTTTGTTCTTTTGCTCTAAATCCAGGACTTTTCCTGGAGAATGGTCTCGCGAATTAGCATAATCTGCCTGGAGTGCCGAGTGATCCGCACCCTTGGATTTGCAGTCGCTGGTGACGACGTTCAGTGGCCTGCTTGCTCACCACCGCCCGCCGGTACTGGGGCCCCGATCCCTGCTCCTAATGGTTGTTTTAAAAACCCATCTCGTTTTTTCTTCGGGTCCCCTTTCCTTGCGTTTTTCAGCTACCGCTACTAAAGGAAACGGAAAAAAGAAGGAGGACAGTAAATATAGTTAGAATAAGGGAGAATAAAAAGACCCCCTAGCCCTCTCATAATGCGTCGGGGTCGGAAAACTGGTTTCCGAAGGAACAGGACAAAAACAAAAGGGCCTAAAGTGGGGAAGCAAGTCAAAGGTTTGTATTCAGGCCCCAATTGTCGCCTTCTACAACAGGAATCCTGGGCTATGCTATAAACCCGGGAGTAAAATAAAAAAAAAATAATAATTTTATTATTTTTTTTATTATTTTTAAATTTTATTATTAAAAAATTTTGTCTTTACCGTCGTCAGTGAGGACGTGCGGAGCCGGTAGCAAAACGGGCTTAAGCAGGTTCTGGTGAGGGCGGTTCTGAGCCGTAAATTTCCCAGCGCTTTTTTAGCAATCTTTCACCTTCTCCCATTTTCTATCGATACCCAAATATCTTACTTCTTATCCCCGGTGTTTATTCTCTTTTTTAATTTATTCTTTTATCTATTGATTTTTCCTCTATTTTTTTTCCGTTTCTGATAAAAATTCTTTCTTTCCTTATTTAGTTTTTTTTTTCCCACTCTTTTTTTCCCCTCTCGGTCTATCTTTTTCCCTGAACCTAGTTTTTTTTGCTCGTTTCAACTCTACAAATATAATTTTTTTAAAATTGTTTTTATTTTTTTTTTATTTTATAATATTCTTTTTGTCCTTTTTTTTTCCGTCATGGTCAAGCTGAAAAAAACCTCCTCGAGAAAAAGAATTTAATGCCGGAGCAATCTGTTGTCCCCATAACGGAGAGCCAAGAGATTGATTAGGTCTCATCAGACGTTCGGGACGAGCCCCCGAAACTGGGGGCCATCGAGCACAGAACCGCGTCATTGACAGCAACCCCGGGAGATCCAGCGCAAGGATCCCCAAGGGAAAAAATGGACGAGCGGAAAATATCGCGGAGAAATATTCTCCGTTTTTTTTGGGAATCAGTGAGTCAAAAAACGAAAATCCCGATCTAAAGTTATAGATTTTGCAAAGGATATTGGTTCAGTCTTCTCTTATGACATTGTGACCCATGGAATGGGACCAAGACTGATGGCGGGCCCCCCCTTTTAAAGGAAATTAAATGTATAAAAAAGGGTGGAATATTCAAAAAATAAAAAAATTTGCAGGTAGTGGAAAAGTTAAACGAGGGGGATTTAACCCGTGGGTTAGAAAAAATGAAAATGTATTTAAAAATTTCAGCTTAAAAATGTGGCCCTTTGATGGGACAATATATGTAAATACCACAAAGGGGGAAAAAAGACGCATCACCAAAATTGGGAAGTTGACCGCTACCTGTAAATGGCGAAACCCTTTAAATCTGTTTTAAAGTCTCTTTATTAGATTATTCTTTTTTTTAATTTTTTACTTGTAATATTTTAAATTTTTAAATTTTATTTCCCCTGTAAAACACATTTAAAAATTTATGTACACTGTAAAATACACTGTAAGTCCCCTGTAAATTTGCAACCTGTGGGGGAAAAAGTCTTGTCGGAAACCGCCCCCCTGACATCCTACCGGGACGGGCCCTGTCCGGCGTTGCTTGCTCCTACCCTCAAGCCCTGCTACATCTCTGACCTCAACGCATCCTTTTCGCACTTTCCTCTGACTTGTCTTCTTTCAAAACCGCAATCTCAAAAAAACATCATCAGAAATTTGTCATGTTCTCGCTGAACTAGCTCCCCGTATTAATTAGTAAAACTTTTTTAAATCTACTGCCCGTCTGATCTTGTGTCGATCCTAAATATAAACTCATACGAAATATAAAAATAAAAAATTAATTTAAAGAGAAATCCGGTGGGGTGTTGCTATGTTTGTGTGATGTTGTTGTAAAATAATAAAACATCTACTAGTAACTCACCGAACTTGGAAAAATGTTTGTTGATATTTTTGGGGGAAAACATCTACTTGTCGGGTTGTATATTGGCCTCCAAATACGGGACGGCTGTCAGAATTAGGGTTTCCTTTCAAATTCACAGATAAGTATCAAGATATTATTATAATGGGGTTTTAATTGCGATTTAAAAAAAATCCATCACAAAATTCCCTAACTTTATTCTTTTCAATTCTATAATTTCAAATATTAAAATTAAATCCTACTCTCTCATCTAAAGCAAAATCTATTGATCACTTGATTGTCTCAGATATTTCCAAAGTATTATTACATGGTCAAGTTCCTGTTGGGGTATTTCAAACCATGATTTACTTTTTTTGTATATTCGGCTAAATGTACTAAATAAAAAAAACAAAACAATCAATTACCGTGATTAAAAAAAACTTAGATTTTACAGCTTTTCAAGTGACAGTGAATATGCCCTTCAATTTTATAAACAATACTCATTAGACTCAAAAGTAAATATTTTCAATGAAATCATAACGAATTTTTTAAAACGCCCCATGGAAAACTTTTCTCCCCGGCCTGCTGCCCAGGCACAAATGAGAAAAAAGTTCACAGTAAATAAAGGAGGTTGTCTGGTATCAAATCTATATTTCTTCTATATCAAACAGTCTAATTAATGAGATAAAAATTCAAAGGAATAAGAAAATTTGCATAAACCGTTTTTAAAAATTTCTAAAAAAGATGAAAATAAAAGGGTATAAAAACAGAAATTTCGTAAAAAAAAAAATCAGAAAAACTAAAATTCGTTATTATCAAAACTTTTCCAAACAAATTCCAGTCGAAGGATATGGAACCTTTTAAAAACCCAGAATTTGCAAACGTAAATCAAATGACAGTTCATTAGAAATTCCCTAGATGCCTAAATGACTATTTTCTTCCCCTAAAATAAAATAGACCCATTTTAAAGAAAAGACACTTCACCCCTGGGAAACACATGCACCTCCCCTGACATAGTTTCATTTCAACAATGTTTACTGCCAAGAAGTCGAAAAAAATTGAAACCAAATCAAAATTCAAAAGGGGTCGGATGATATAACGGCAAAGCAATTAAAATTGATTTTAAAAGACCCCACCCTTTTTCCCTAATAAACTTTTTTTTAACAACCGGATATTTTCCCCAATTTGGGAAAAAGCTTACATTCGTCCTCCCAAAAATTTAAATTCTTAAATCTTTGTGATTATCGACCTATTATTTCCAACATTATCAAAGTCCTCAAAAAATTGTACGTCAACAAATAAACAAATCTCACCATAAATGATTTAAATAATTTTCAATCTGGTTTTAGGAGGGTAAAAACCAAACGACTTTTACGAGTCATCAAAACATTCTCAATCCTGGATGAAGGCAATATAACAACCCAAAAGCAGATTTTGCCGGCCTTCGATTCAGTGAACGACGTGCGTCTGGCAAAATTAAAGTTTTTTTCGTTCTACCTTATCGTGGTTTATTATTTTTGTTTGACAACAGGGCGTAGTTGTAAAGACATTTTTCGTCACCTAAATCAGTTTCACGTGGAGGCCACGGGTCCTGCGGTCCCCTTTTCTTCCTTATCATGTAAATGATATACCTCAGTGCTATCAAGATGCAATCATCATATGTACCAGATGACCTACAGATCTAGTATGGGGAAAACCCTTTAAGTGGGTCAGTTAATTAGTAAAACAAATCTGGGTTTAGCCTCTTTAATGAATGGTCACTGAGAAACGGGCCCTTGCTAAACCATTAAAATCTCAATCAATTATAGTTGGCTCTTGTTAAAAAAGCACAAAAATCTAAATATTCCTCATATCGTACTGATAAAATCTGTTCCCCATGCTCAAAATTTAAAAAAATCGGTCTGACCATCGACAAATTCTAAATTGGGGCCTCATGTTCGGGGAAAATTGCCGCAAAGGGGTGCTTCAATGCTCACTCAAATGTGCTTACAAATGCCTTCCACCCAAAACCAAAAAAACTACTGTAAAACCTCTTACTCCCCCTGCTTGTTAAGGGGACATTTGTACGTGCTGGTGACATTGTGCTGGTGACATTGTGTGCGTAACGTAAAGAAATCAACTCTGACGTTCAAAGAGTTCAAAATGCCTGTGTTTGGTTTCAATATAATATCAGAAAATATGATCAATATCGGGGTACTACAAATAATAACATACTAAACGAAAACCCGACATTTTCATAGTTTTTGCCTTTTTTAAAAAAATTAAATAAATTACCTCACCTTTTCCCTAAAATTTCTTTAAAAAAAGAAGATTATAAACGCTATGCAATATTCTAAAGCAACACTACTTTTTTCAATAAATCTTCAGTAGCAACGACTAGAATGGGAAAAGCCTTCCAGTAAATGTTGGAAATTAAAAATCTGGGTCATTCAAAAAAAATTTTAAAAACTATTTTTTTGAGCTGATATTGCATGTTGTGAAAGTTACTAAATGTTTTAGAATGGTAAGGTAAATTAATTTTTATATCGCTTTTTTAAAAGTTTTTCCCTTTTTGTATTTTTTTAAATTAGTTCTTAATGAATTCAAAAATTTTAAGTTAAATGTAAATTTTATAGGGTTTTTAACAGTTTTGTTCTTTTTTTTTTTTTCTTAAGTTAGTTCTTAATTTAATTAACAATGTATAATTATTAAATTAAGATATTATAGGGTTAGAAGGTTTTTGTGTTATCTCCCGTATTTTCTAACTCATTATTGTCTAATTTTGTCGTCTCTGATTGAATGCTCTTTTTCCCCTTTGGCATGATGTTGAAATTTAAAAACTGCCCCAAGGGCGTCCCGGCCAGGTGGTTTGGGGCATTTCAATTCTTTTTTTGATTCTGAATGTATTTGAGATTTTTTCAACATTTGATACGTATTGCAAAATTTAAAATCTCTCAAATTTATTTTTCGGAAAACCTTTAGAGTTTTCCCGAGTCAGTAATGTTTTTTGTTTTTAAAAATTTTCTTAAATATATTTTTTTTTTGCTCAATGTTGAAGACATGCACACTTCCTTTGTTTTCTCGGTTTTCCCTTTCAAGGCAAAACTGGGGCGTTGTATTTTGTCCGTTTTGCATCAACATGTATGTGAGACAGATGGTAGAAGTTCTTGCTCCCTTGCTCAGGTTCCCCTTTAATGATCTGGGGGGAAGGGGACTATTTGGGTTGCCAGCAAACGGCCTTCTGCATGGTTCTGGGTGCCACTCATTTAGATGGAGTTTTTCTTTCCAGTCCTCAATCTTCAGCCACAAGCCCATTAGTTGAAATAACCACGGAAAAATATCTACCTCTATTAGTTTGCTTTTAGTCAATTAAAAGTGGCTGATATTTTCCTTTTTCTGCAATAGTTGTCAGCAGATTATGACCCAGTGGGACTGCGATATCTTTTTTTGCCCACGGTAGTTTTGTAAAACGAAATATCAGGCTTATTTGCTTCCACTGTTCTATCTGAAAAATGGGGTACCCCCAAAATTTTGTTCTCTCATTAGACAAACCTTGTTCTAGTAGATATTTGTAGTAGGCGGCTTTCCTTTATCGGGCCCGATTTTTTGGCAAGAGCGGGGATGATTTTGGCTCATTATTTGACTTTTTAAATAATCTGTTTTTGAACTGAGGCACCCCTGCAGATATTTGGGATAGATTCGGTGGCCTTCTTACATAGGCGACACTTGTCACTGATGTTTTTTTCATAATATATCGCCTGTAGTTATTAGTGGCTACTCCTGATCTTGAACCAGTAAAAACCTTCCGTCTCGCCAAAAGCCCATGTTCTCAGCCTTTGTGATCTCTTAAATCAATTACTTTGAAGGCATAAAAAACCCCAGGGGTTTCCCTTTTATCTCCACTCCCAAATTTGGTCCACAGGTTTGGGAACTTTGGATTGTGATCTTCCTGGAGCATTGAGGTGTATACCCGTGATCTTTTACAAATGGCCGTCATGGATTCGTTGTTGGTGAAAAAATTTTGGGTTTTTTTCTTGCTGGCGACACATAATTTAAAGGGCAACAGCCCACCCCCAGATGTCTTGAAAATACACCCTTTTCGGTGGAACTTCGAGGATGATGCATCCGATATTTGATAAAGTGTTCTGACTTTTCTATCAAAAGCTTGAAAAGATGTCTCAGACCATTGCAACTCCAAAATTGATGCTGCTGAAAGAGGGGGGTGTTAATTCCTGAAAATTTTGTTTTTTGAATTAATACAGGACTTGAATTTTCGTCACACGAGAGAAACCTTTTTTTCCCTTGTTTTCTTTTTTTTCATCCCAGTTCCTGGGCTGATGGGGGCCCAATTATCGCCACTGAAGAGTTTTTGAATTATCAAATTTCCATCAAATGGGGTTTTCTCTGTGTTCGGGACCTCCCTCTTTTCCCGTGAACTACTGCGCACCCCAACCAAGATCCATACAAACAGAGCGCTGAAGCTTTCTACTAGTGTCAGCATGCTGCGAAGTTTTCTGCTCTTTGCATAACTTGAGATCATCCATATATAATTGGTGGAAATGATCTTCTTGGGTTCTTAAAAACCCCAATCCAAAAAGCATTCAACATCCTACTAAAGGGTTTAATGTAGGCAAACCAAACGGACTTAGGCTATCCCCCTAAAAAAATGTCTCAAAATTTTTAAAATATCTGTCTGGTAACTGAATTTCCCTCCGTTACAAGCAGTGTTTTCGCCAGCTTTCATACACGTTGTAAGAAATGTAATGGGATGAACCTTGAATTGAAGGGTTTTGCAACCAAGAATGGGAATAGAATCAATTTTAAATAAACCCAGCCATGACAAATTATCCCTTTTTTTTACGGATACAATTTTTCTATTATTAATAATTTTTTTGATCCTCAGATCCTTTCCCCACAACCAACCTGTTCTGGCAAAAAACAGCTATTTTTTTTCAGATGCTCGTCGAGTTTGGTGGCAATAATGGAGGGGAGAACATAAATTGTGGGTAGACATGTAATAGGTCTATAATTCTCGGGCAAAACCCTTTTTTCCTTGGGGAAAAAAATTCACACCCATGGTACAAAAAATTTTCCGCACAGATGTTCCTTTCAAAATATTGGGAAAAGACTCCCCAAAATATCATGAGTGCACTCAGATATTTACCAAAAAATTTTGGATTCCATCACTCCCGGGGCTTTCCAATTGTGAGTTCTCTTTTTGATCTTTTTAAACCTCTTTGAAATCACAACTCTATTCATTTCTGGTATTATGACACGCTTTTTCTTCCCTTTGTATCCAGTATGCCATCAAAAAGGCTTTGGGGTGGGCCAGATTGAGACCAGAAGTCCGTCATAAAACATTGGGGGGTTTATATTTTTTGGCACCCCTTTACTCTAGATATCTATAAAAGCCTTTTTGGTTGTTAGAGAAAAGGGAAATTTCTTTTTGCTCGCGTGCTTCATTATACCTTCTTATTCTCGCCCCTAGGCTGCTATTCTTTGTCTTAATCTCTCTTCAACATTGGTTTCCCAGGTCTTTGTGTTCTTTTATTCGTCTTCGAAATTGGCGAAAAGTTGCCGAAACCCTCTTTTAAATTCCTCCTTTTCTCTGAAATACTCGCGAAACGGATATCTCTCTAGCTTGGGCAATTTCATTTTTAATTTTTTTTAACCATGCCGGTGGTTTTTTCTTAAATGTTTTTTAGAAAAAATGCCATTTCCACCCGTACTTTGTAACCCAGGTGTTGACAGGTAGCAATTGCAGCGCATGAAACCTCATCTTCAAAAAAGTACTCTGGGATGTTTAGGGGAATAATTTGGGTTTATTTTTCCCAAAAACTTATGAAAATTAGCACGCATTTCAGTTTTGGTATTTTTTGGGCTTAGATCAATGATATTCCCTTTGGGAGTGAAACTTTGTTCCCCAAAATATCTTGAAGGGGTTTTCAACCATTTTATATTCGGCTGGGGGTGAAAACCACAGCGTGCTTTCTTTCATGTACTGTTTTTTCATTTTTTATTAACTTTTGCTCCCGGACTACCTCATTTGTTAGTTCTAGTCTCACTTCCCCTCTTGGGAAAATTTAATTTCGTCTGAAAACTTTTCTTTCCCTTTGGGGTTCAGTTTTTCACACACGCTGCTCATTTAGGCGCTTTCCGGATATATCTTTCTCCATTCGGTTAGAAGCCTTCTCCTGGCCCCCCATTCCCTCTCGCCTTTTTGCTTTTAGGCCGCATAATGTGTTTTTTTTCTCTTGTCCATTGCATGCGTTGGCTTGGATTCCCTGAAGCAGTGGGGATCCCCTTGGGGTTTCCCCCAAAATTTACCAGGTGCTGCATCTTGCGGCATACGAGATTTGCGGTAGCCCTGGTGAAAGGGGGGGCGCCTCCCTTATTTTTGCGGAGGTTCACCGCTTTTCCCCCACACAGGTAACATATTTTACAGCTGCCCGGTGCTGAACAGCTGCGGGCCTTGCAGGGCCGGTCCCAGCGGACTTTCCTGCACCTCCCCCCTTTTTTTTTGGGGGGGCCCCGTACTGGGTAACTGACAGAGGATCTGCTAACCAGGTCAATTTTTTTTGGGGGGATCGCCCCTCGAATGAAGAAGAACTCCGCCTTCTTCGCCTTGGTTTGATCTTCTTCCGCCGTCGAACCGTTGGTCCTTTCACCTGTACGCTGGCAGGGCCCTTCTATACGACGCCGGAGCCAGCTGAGCCTAGGTTTTTATAAATGCCCCCCCGTTATTTTATTATTGTTATTATTTTATTTTATTATTATTATTATTATTATTATTTATTTTAAAAATATCATCTTTTCCCCAAATGGTGATAAAATAAAATTTAATAATAATAATAATAATAATTATTATTTTTTATTATTAATATTATTATTATTATTATTATTATTATTTTTTGTTTTTGTTTTGTAGTTTTGTTTTTTGTCCTTTTCTTATTATTTTTTTTTTGCTTTTACAGTCGCTATTTTATTTCATGTTCTTTCTAAATTCACGATTTTTTTGTTTATGGCATTTAATTAAAAATGATACCCAGTTTTTTAAAAAGAAATATATTGTGTTTAGACTTTTATCATGTTATTTTGTTTTTTATTTAAATTTTCCATTCTGTAAAAAAAATTAAAAAAAAAAAAAATTAGAAAAAAAAGTGCCAAAAAATACAGTTGGCATCATTCGTTGGCATCGTGGCATCGTGTCAAAAGGTTTGCAGCTCATCGGTGGGGGGTGGATAAATGTCCGGTTTGTGTCAAAACAACGTAAACGCAAAAACCATCTTTTTTAACTGCATTCATATTTAGGAGCCTTAAAAAAAAAAGATATACTCATTTGGGGTAAAATAATGGTAAAACTGTTCAACTCTATCATTTCAATCTAAAATGATTTCACCTTTTGGGCCGAGTTTTTTTTTTCATCTTCTATTTTTTTATACATACATATTTCACAGTTTTTTGATAAAAATCATTATATGATCCATTGTAAAAATTTTGAACAATGAAGCTCAATTCAATTTTTTTTTACCAATATTGTTTAAATTTAGTTATTTTAAACAAAGGACTTTTCACAACATTTTTAATTTTTCTTAAATTTTTACTGTAAAAAATTTTTTTAAAAATTAAAATTTTCAGATTTTATTGGGAAAATTTTTGAAAAAATTCTCCTTCAGAATTTTTTTTTACACTAATAAAAAATTTTCTCCCTGCATTTTTTTTTTATTTTACTAGAATTCTAACTTTTCATTATAATCTGGTAAAATTGTTCTAAAATCCTTTTAAAAAACAAGATAGTGCAAAAAAAAAGATGGATGCTTTAAAAACTGAAACTCAGAAAGGCATTTAAAAGATTTGAGATAAAAATGTTTTCCGAAGATGGGCCTGCAATACCAACCCCCCGTAAATCCCCTTTCCCATACTTTTTTTGTCTTAGAGGCTTATTTTTTATGGACTATATTTTTTTTATGGAGAAGCCAGAATTCTTTATGCCCATTTTGATAATTATCTTTTGATTTGAAAAATGAAAAAAAATTGGGAAATTTTTATAGATATATATTTTTTTTAAAAAAATTTGTATTAAAAAACATTTTGAAAAATCAATGATTTCAAATAGTTCTTTGATCATTTTTTTTAAAATAAAATATTACCCTGTTTTGTGAATATTCAATTTTTTTATATCTTGAACCCCTTAGGAGAAATAAATATATTTTGAAGGTACCAAATAAAGGGGAAAAAAGAAATTTTAAAAAAAAAAAATTTCTGCATTAATTTTGATCTTTACAGGGTTTGGTAAAGATTTTCTAGTATTTTGCAGTCAAATTTGATTTTTTAAAATTGATGTAAAGATAGAGATGTAGGCTGTTGTTTTTTGGGAAAAGGAGAGTAAGATTTAATTCTAAATTGTTGGCCCTTTATCTGATGTTGGGATGTATTTGTCCTAAAAAATTTTAAATTTTGTAATACATTTGGTCTATTTTACTTTCTGTTTTTTAGTAAATTATTAATTTTTTTTCTAACGCAAAAAAGTCGTTCTAAAACTGTCTTACATTATGTTTGCATCTAATAAAATTTAAAAATTATGTAGGGAGAGGAAAAATATGAATAGAAGGTTTAATTTTTTCCCGGAAAATTTATAAGCCTCTAGAAGGTTTTAGTAATTTTTCTGTTTTTTCATGTTTTCTTTATTTCTATTTATTGTGATTAGGTTTTTGGAATTTAAATTTGAATATATTATGGACTTTATATATTCTAGTTTATAAAAACTAGGAAAATAATTAATTTTTTTTTAGTGGAGAATTCAAAAATATTTTAATAAGGAATGATTAAAATCTAATTCAGGGGGTGAAATTGAAAAAAATTTATATTTAAATTTTTTTTTAAATTTTTATTAAAATATCTTTTTATTTGTTGTGATAATGGTTGGTTCGAAGGAAGGATACATGCTAAAATTTTTTTATATTTTGTTCTAAATGAAAACCGGGGGAATTGCGTTGATGATTGATCCCCCCAAAAGGGTTTTTCTATGGGAAATCTCCCAAATGCAATTGGGTTGAAGTTGAAAAAAGAGATTATAAATTTGAGCGGAAAAACGTTTTGGGGTTTTTAAATAGAATATGAATTGTTTTTTTTAATTTGTAAAGTATAAATTTTAAAAAAGAAAAAAAATATTTGTTGAGGGGTATAGAAATTATATTATTTTATCTTTATAATAATATCTTTAATAATATTATCTTAATAATAATTATTTTTTATTATTATTATTATTATTATTATTATTTTATTATTATTATTATTAATTTTTTATTTTTGCTCTTAAAGCTGGTCAAAAATTTAATCATTTCTATTGAGGATATCATCTTTTAAGTAATTTTTTTTTTGATTAGATTTTCCAAATAAAAGCCATATCAATATTTGATATGAAAAAGGGGGAAAAAAAAATTTTTTTTTCTTTTTTAGACATTAAATACCATTTTTTTATGTAATATATTTGTTTAAATACATTAAAAATTAAAGGAAGGATGTTTTAAATAAATAAAAATTTTTTGGTTTGTAGAAATAATTTGTTGAACTATTTGGAAAAAAAGATGTGTTTTTGAATAGGAGGTTTTTTTTTAACATATAAGATATGAGAATCTAGATTATGTGTGGTTTATTTTTGGGGATGTAGTAATTTTAAATTTGGGGAAATTTAATAGTATTGGTATCTTTGGGTTTTTTGGGGAAAGGGGAATGCAAATTTTTCATCACTAAAGGGACATTTTTCCCTCTTCCTTTTTTCTTTTTTGGGTGATGTTATTATATCTCAAAAAAAATTTTTTCTTTTAAAACATGACTTTTTTCTGAATTTTTATAAATGAAAATTAGATACCCAATTTTTTTTCTTTGTTGGGATTGCGTGTTTAATAAAATTTTTTCATTTTCTAAAAAGAATTATTTATTCAATATTGTGAATTCTACACCCATTTTTTGACATAGATTTTTCCCATACTAGAAACTATATCAATAATTGTCTTGATTGGGGGGATGGGTTTTACAATATATTAATTTACAGGCTAGAATTAATTTGTAGGCTCCCCAAAATTTCCCGATGCTTTTTTTTAATCATACTATTTACAAAATCCCAATTTGGGGTTTAATTTAAAAATTTTATTTATTTTTTTAATTGGAGATAGCATACTTACCTTTTTTTTTTTGGT